>PVJN01026080.1:0-29396 GCA_004026805.1 Lasiurus borealis
TGATAAGGAAAAGGTTAGGTGAGCCCAGATTCGAGTCTGTAATAAACTTAGGCCTGTTTGAATTCGGTTGGTCTTTGTGGTCTGTCTTGTGGGGACTCGCTCCGTTACAGAAGCCACAGGAAGGTCTTCCGGTGAGGGCACAGGGTCGCGTCTTTTTAAATGAAAACAGTTCTATTTAGGGTGCTCTGCTATTCAAAACCAAAAAACGAAAACACCAGTGTGTGTGTGTGTGTGTGTGTGTGTGTGTGTGTGTGTGAGTGTGTGTTTCCACTGCTCTTAGGGTAAAATGTGGCCCCCTTAGCACCGCGCCCAGGTCCCCAGCACCCAGCTCCTGGTGTCTCTCTAGCCTCTGCTCCTACCTCGAAGGCCCAGGCGCTGCATTTACATTCCTTGAATGAGCCAAACACACTTCCCAGCTGTCCCTGCCCATTCCCTGTGACCATTCCCCGCTGCTGGCTCCCTCCCTCCCTCCCTTCCTTCTGGCTCTGCTGCACTTGAGCCTCTGACCAGCCCCTAGGCCATGGGGAGAAGAGGGAGGTCTGGGCTCAGAGGGGAGCTTAAGAGGTCGCTGGGACACAATGCTACCTTCTTCCACCTGGGGGTCCCCCCACCCACCCCCTCCCTGGCACAGAGCACCTGGAACGGATCCACCAGCGGTCTCCGCGCTGCTTCTATAACACGGTGGAGCCGAGTCTGCAGACACTCGACCCCAGGCGATTCTTGTTATTATTTTTATTGTGTAAGATGTTATGGAAGAACTGCAAAGCCATCTGGGAAAGGGCGGAGGGGACAGGAAAGGAATCAGCTCTCATCCTCAGGGGGAGGGAGCAGGTCGGGCTCCGACCCCCGCCGAGCCCTCCAGAGCTGCTCACCGGGCGCTGCGGCCTGAGGGGGCCGGTGTCTGGGCCCAGGAGCGGGCTTTCCCGCCTCTCGGTGCTCAGCGCCCGGAGGAGAGCAGGATGCTGGGTGGCGTTGACCTTTGGGAGTGGAGGGTTTTTCTGACGCTGAGCCGGTTGCAGGGGGCGCTGGGGCAGAAGCAGGGCTGGGCACACTGCAGTGGAGGACCCGGCCAGACAGGCCAGTGAGGGTACCACCTCTGCCCACCTGCCCGCCCTCCTCCTCCCCAAAGCGCTGCTGGGGAGCTTGCAGGGGCGGGGCTCCTGGGAGAAGGACCGGGGATGGTGCCCAGTGCTGGCCTGGCCCCCCCTGGCTCCCCTCTGTGCTCACTCTCCCTCCCGCTCCTCATGGAGGACAGTGAGCTGCAGGAAGTTCCCAGACACCTGAGCCCCCACCCTAACCCCTGCGGGAGGTCTTGTTCCGCCTCCTCCCCTCCTTCCCGGGCTCCTCCCCGGATGGTTTGGCGTCAAAGAGTGAGATGAAGGAGGAGGAGCCAGTGGGGTCGCCTTATACCAAGAACCTGTGAAACGAATAGTATTCCGATCCGAGTCCTGGGGGCTGGGAGCGGCCGGGGAGAGGCCAATGGGGGGGAAGGAGACATATGTAATACTTTACCAGTGGTTCTCAACCTTTCTAATGCCACAACCCTTTAATACAGCTCCTCATGTGGTGGTGACCCCCAACCATAAAGTGATTTTTGTCACTACTTCATAACTGTAATTTGCTACTGTTATGAGTCTTCATGTAAATATCTGTTGTTTCTGATGGTCTTAGGAGACCCTGCTAGCTGTTCGAGACCCACAGGTTGAGAACCGCTGCTTTAAACAACAAAGAAATTAACTTTTAAGAAATAAATAATATGCCAAAACCGGTTTGGCTCGGTGGATAGAGCGTGGGTCTGCGGACTGAAAGGTCCCAGGTTCGATTCTGGTCAAAGGGCATGTACCTTGGTGGCGGACACATCCCCAGTGCGGGGAGTGCAGGAGGCGGCTGATCGATGTCTCTCTCTCATCGATGTTTCTAACTCTCTGTCCCTCTCCCTTCCTCTCTGTAAAAAAATCAATAAAATATTTAAATAAATAAATAATAGGGGGGGAAGAAAAAGAACTTTGCGGAGGCACCTGGTCCCGACCCAGAGTCGGATCCATGACGAGGAAGGGAGGGTGACCAGAGAGCTGGCTGGGGGCAGAACCCCGTGCCTGGTGTGTGCTGTGCGCGTGTGCGCGTGAACGGAGTAAATGTTCCTGATTAATGAGCTGAGTTTCTCATCTCAGCCCCTCAGCTGATCACAAACCTCATGGTGGCCAGGTGTGCTGAACGTTTGGTTTTTTGACTTGCTTGTGGCCGAAGTTGTCAAATACAAATAAAGATCATACGAGCTTAGGAAGAGAAATTCCTTGCTGGGGCTGGAGGAGAGAGTAGAAAGAAAGTCTAGCCCTTCAGCTGGACAGGCTGAAGGGATATTAGGGCCGCCCTTCGTTGGCAGAAAACGGTAAGCTATGACAAGTATCAAGCAAGTGTTGGTTATTTTCCCAGAGACGCTCACCCTGCCCCGCTGTTTCTCTCCTTTCCTGCGCTCCGGAGACCTCCCACCCGGCTTGCTTGGATGCTGCAGCTTCCGGCAGCACAGAGAACAGTGTGGGGGTCGGAGGGTCGGAGGGTCGGTCGGAGGGTCTGAGGACAGACTCTGAGCAGTGGGGGAGTGGGGGGCAGTGGGGAAGGGCTAGGCTCACTCACTGCACAAAGGAGCGATCGGGAAGGAAGGCAGGGTTTTTGTTTTCAGTCTTTAAGATGCTTCTCCAGAAATTAAGGACAACAGGAAACTAGCCTTCAAAAAGCACAGGTGTGAGTGAAATAGAATCAGAGCATGGAAGCATGGAACAGACTGATGACTCTCAGAAAGAAGAGGAAGTGGGGAGTGGAGGGGGAAGGACATTAACTTAAGAGCTTACCCATGGGCACAGACAGAAGGGTGGTGAAGGCGTGGGGAGGGATGGGAACAGGGTGGAGGCGGGCAATGGGAGGGGGTAAAAAGGGGGTCATCTGTAATACTCTCAATAAAATTTTAAAAATTAAAAAAAAAAGCCAAAACCGGTTTTGCTCAGTGGATAGAGTGTCAGCCTTCGGACTGAAGGGTCCCCAGTTCGATGCCAGTCAAGGCCACATGCCCAGGTTGCAGGCTCGACCCCCAGTAGTGGGCATGCAGGAGGCAGCCGATCAACGATTCTCTCCATCATTAATGTTTCTATGTCTCTCTCCCTTCCTCTCTGAAATCAATTTTATATATATATATATATATAAAATTCTTCCACAGTCTAAAGCAACTTGACAGTTGGTTGCCTTGGTAACAGAGCATGAGCACTGGCAGGGTCCTTGGAAGGCAAGCACTCATTCTTCCTCACAGAGATCCACTATTTCCAACCACAATGAGCTTCCGTGAATGAAGATTTTAAAATTTCAAAATTTGGCCCTAATTGGTTTGGCTCAGTGGATAGAGCATCAGTCTGCATACTGAGAGGTCCCAGGTTCAATTCTGGTCAAGGGCATGTATCTTGGTTGTGGGCACATCCCCAGTAGGGGGCGTGCAAGAGGCAGCTGATGGATGTCTCTCTCATTGATGTTTCTAACTCTCTATCCCTCTCCCTTCCTCTCTGTACAAAATCAACAAAATATATTAAAAAAATAATAAAATAAAATAAAATTTCAAAATTTGTTTTCCTAAGTCAGATAAGTTTGATTATATGAACAGTTTGGGGGAAATGTGTAATATACTAGTAAACATACATAGTTTGTAACTAAGTTGTGCGATAAGTTCAAACAGATTTTTGAATGTTTTCATATCACGGCTCATACAGAAGATGAACATCTAGAATAAAGTGAAGAGGATTGGGAAGAGTTTTATATTGCTTGGTTTAAAAATGGTTACTTTTCAATATTATTATTATGATAAAAAAAAACAACATATTCAGGAAAACCGTAAATATTGACTTTTATAAAATTTCCAAGTACATCGTTAAAATTTTATGATAAATTTGAGTTTATTAGTTTTGAATATATTCTTATTGATTCCAGAGAGAAGGGAGAGAGAGATAGAAATATCAATGATGAGCCGAAACCGATTTGACTCAGTGGATAGAGCATCAGCTTGCATACTGAAAAGTCCCAGGTTCGATTCCAGTCAGGGGCAGGTACCTTGGTTGCGGGCACATCCCCAGAAGGGGGCGTGCAGGAGGCAGCTGATCGATGTCTCTCTCTCTCATCGATGTTTCTAACTTTCTATCCCTCTCCCTTCCTCTCTGTGACAAATCAATAAAATATATTAAAATAAAAAAAGAAATATCAATGATGAGAGAAACTTATTGATTAGCTGCCTCCTGCACACCCCACAATGGGCATGTGTCCCAGCCCATGGAATCAAACCAGGACTTCCTGGTTCAGAGCTCGATGCTCAACCACTGACCCACACTTGCCAGCAAGCTTCTCTCTTTATGTTGCTAAAACTATCTAGTAAACTAGAAGCCCAGGGCATGAATATGTGCACAGGGGGGTTCCGAAGGCCTGGCCAGCAATCAGGGCCTGTTGATCAGGGTGGAGGGGAGGTAAAGATGGGTTACAGGAGGTTGGCCACCGACCCCAAGGAAGGAGCTGGCCCTCGGCCCCCCTGGGAAAGGGGCTACAGCTGCTACTCACCCCAGTTCCCCAGCCCAGCCCAGGGTCCAAAAGTACGGGCAGGGTCAGGAGGAGGCAGCAGTCTCCAGGCCCGTTGCAGAAGGAACAGACAGCCAGCAGCAGAAGGTTGGCTGTGGGAGTGCACTGACCATCAGGGGGCAGCTCCTGCCCTGAGCCTCTGTCCCCTGGTGGTCAGTGAACGTATAGCAACCGTTCATTTCAGTCATTCTGGCTGTTCATTCATAATGATTGCTTAGGCTTTTATATATAGATAGATCATTCTTATAGGTAGAGAGAAACATTGAGCTCACTGAAAAAAAATTAAATTCATTGTGCAATTATTATTTAAGTCACAAAGAATATTACAAGACCACGGTTCTTAATGTTTCATGACATTACTGGTTTAGCCATGTGGCACGGCTCAGAATGTCTCTGCTTCCACCTTTCCAAGATCGGGGGCTGGGGTCATCCAAGACTTATGTTCCAAGACTGCTTGCCTTTAATGTCATCCATCTGGGAAGCCAGCTTCTTTTTTTTTAATATATTTTATTTATTTTTTACAGAGAGGAAGGAAGAGGGATAGAGAGTTAGAAACATCGATGAGAGACATCGACCAGCTGCCTCCTGCACGCCTCCCACTGGGGATGTGCTTGCAACCAAGGTACGTGCCCTTGACCGGAATCGAACCTGGGACCTTTCAGTCCGCAGGCCGACGCTCTATCCACTGAGCCAAACCGGTTTCGGCAGAAGCCAGCTTCTTAAAGAAAAACAAAGTGATTCTACACTTGCACAGTGTAGAGACGCAAGTGGAGAAAGAGAACATTTCCCAACTCATTTCACGAGGCCAGAAAACCTCTGACACCAAACCTGGGAAGGATATTGCCAGGAAGAAAAACGCTGGTTGGTCTCACTGTGGAAGAGCAACGCAAAGACGGTAAACAAAACATCAGGACATCAAAACCAGCAACATACATGCAGAAGAAACATATCGAGACCAAGTTGGATGCATCCTAGGGATAAATTAATCAATGTAATTCCATGCATTAAAAGAATTTTTTTAAATCTCATCTCAAGATGTAGAAAACTCCTTTGATAAAATGCAATCTTCATTTATGCCAACACACACACATACACGTTTTCACCCACTCCTAACAATCTTGCCATCTGCCTCTGGATCCAAACTAAGATAATCTGTCCAAAAAGAAATAAACTATTTTGCCAAGACCAGTTTGGCACAATGGATAGAGCATTGACCTGCAGACTGAAAGGTCCCAGGTTCGATTCTGGTCAAGGGCATGTACCTTGGTTTCGGGCACATCCCCAGTAGGGGGCATGTAGGAGGCTGCTGATCAATGTTTCTCTCTCATTGATATTTCTAACTTTCTATCCCTCTCCCTTCCTCTCTGTATAAAATCAATAAAATATATTTTTTTAAAAAGAAATAAACTATTTTAATGTGTGTGTAAAGTATGATGGACTAACAGCCCCACAAAAATTTTTTTCTTCACATTCAGTCAGAGGGGGAAGAGAGAGAAAGAAAGAGAGAGAGAGAGAGAGAGAGAGAGAGAGAGAGAGAGAGAGAGAGAGAGAGACCCTCTGACTGAACCACCCCGAAGTTCACTCAGCCGGAGGCAGCACCACCCACTGTTCAAAGGAACTGCGGTTCTGGGCGGAGGAGCAGGTGAGCCTTCTGCGGTCCAGCCGGTGGCTGTGGATCAAGTGATGGAGGATCTGCAGAGCTGGTGGCTGCATCGGGCCTCTGCGTCCCCCCCCCCGCCCCGGCCTCTGAGAGGGGCTGGTTTCCAAGCCCCCAGAACGCAATCCTGAGGCAGCTCCTCCACTTGCCGCTGAGCACGATCCCCTGGGGAGGACTTTGAAATGAGGTTCGGATTTGGTGAGTCCGAGTTCTGCGTTTCTCACAAGCCCCCAAGTGATGTCCACTCTCCACCTGCTGACCACTCATTGCTTGGCGAGGTAGACCAGCCAGCCCAGCTTACATGCCTCTCTGGGAGGGACAGGTGGGAATAGGAGGAGCCAGCCCCTCCCAGAGGCCACAGCCCGTGCAAAGGAGGGGAGGAGTGAGGAGATGTGTTTGGAGTGCCACACTAGGCACGGAGGTGGGTAATCTCCAAGTGTAGAGAGCCCTGCCCTGCTTCTACTACACACCCAGCAGACACACGCAGAGAGCAGCTGCGCATTTCTGAACGGACCGCTCTAACGCTGTTGGAGAGCAGAGATTCCTTTGCGGCAGTGGAGACTATCTTCACATCTCAGTGAAGACCTTGGAGTTCAGTGATCTCTAGAGCCGTTCATTCTAAACTCACTTTGTGAACTATCACTAGCTCCCACCCCAGCCATTTCTCAATGAAGATTGAGAAATGGCTGGGGTGGGAGCTTTCTGCACACTCCCTACTGGGATGTGCCTGCAACCAAGGTACATGCCCTTGACCGGAATCAAACCTGGGACCCTTGAGTCCGCAGGCCGACGCTCTATCCACTGAGCCAAACCAATTAGGGCTTTTTCTCAATCTTCTAAAACACCTTTTCACAAATCTGAAAACAATAATAAACAGAAAGAGATGAAGAAGGGGGAAAAAAGGAGAGATGAAGAAAGTCTCTATCCTTCTTTAAAAATGTTTGTTGTTATTAATCCCCAAGCAAGGCTATTTTTCCATTGATCTTTAGGGAGAGTGGAAGAGAGGGGGAAAGACTGGGAGAAACATCATTAGTTGCCTCTGCACAAGCCCCAACCAGGGCCCGGTCCTGGCCTGGGAGGAGCCTGCAACCAAGGTACCGCCCTTCACCTGAATGGAACCCGGGACCCTTAGGCCCCGCCTATCCACTGAGCCAAACCAGTTAGGGCGAGTCTTGATCTTTTCACAGGGAGTGGTGAGAACCCAGAAGAGCAGAATCCATTGACCTGAATGCATTCGATTCTGATCAAAATCAAGTTCCTTCAATCTTGTTCAATCATGTTCCACCTTTCCTGCACCCCTCTAGCTTTCTCACTAGACACAGTGGTTCTCAACCTTTCTAATGCTTCCACCCTTTAATACAGTCAACCCACAGGTTGAGAACCGCTAGCAGGGTCTCCTAAGACCATCGGAAAACATAGATATTGACATTATGATTCATAACAGTAGCAAAATTACAGTTATGAAGTAGCAACAAAAATAATTTTATGGTTGGGGTCACCACAACATGAGGAACTGTATTAAAGGGTGGAGTCATGAGAAAGGTTGAGAACCACTGCGACTAGAGTCAAAGGCAGGTGGGGAGCGGGACAGGAATCTCGGATTTCGTTCACAAATGATGTCCTCAACCAATAAGATGGATGAGAACTGCCCTTGGGAATCCTGGAAGGTTGAGGAAGGGTTGTATCCAAGGGGAAAGCTGGCTCTTGGAATACGTGGTGAAGAAAAGGAGGGGGAAATAGAGTATCTCTCTCCCTCTCTCTTTTTCTCTCTCAGAGTGGAGGACACTTGGCTAGAAGCTAAACATCCCTGAATATGATTTGTAGATTCGGCTTAAGAAAATTTCAATGCTTTGAAAAATTGTTTTATAATTATGTAAAAACAATTCTTAGAAATTGAAACCAACTGAACAAAAAATATCCTCAGTGTATAAATTGGGGTCAGACCCACACAGAGAGAAACAGTTTTAAAGAATAATGTTAGTATTTCTAGTGGATTAGACCTAAGAATTGTTGTTGTTAATCCTCACCCAAGGGCATTTTTTTGGTTAATTGTTTTTAGAGAGGGTAGAAAGGAGAGAGGGAAGGAGCGGGGGAGGGGGAGGTAGGAGAGAGGTCAAGGGATTCGTTGCTTCCAGGAGGAGCCCCCAAAGGGCCCTGGATAGAACCTGCAACCCAGGTACATGTCCTTGACTGGGATTCAAACCCGAGACCCCTCACTAACCATGGAAATACACCAGCCAGGCCCCGAGATTTTTTTTTAAGTATATTTTATTGATTTTTTACAGAGAGGAGTGGAGAGGGATAGAGAGTTAGAAACATCGATGAGAGAGAGACATCAATTAGCAGCCTCCTGCACATCCCCTACTGGGGATGTGCCCGAAACCAAGGTACATGCTCTTGACCGGAATCGAACCTGGGACCTTTCAGTCCACAGGCTGATGATCTATCCATTGAGCCAAACCGGTTTTGGCCCGAGATTTTTTTAATGCCCGAAATTGTAATGACTTGGCAATCTTACTGTTGGTGCTGGAATTGCTCCTCTGACATCGCTGTGTAGACACTTCGAGATAAAAGGTACAATTCCGTGCCTGCACTGTTGAAAAGAACCGGGTGGGGGTGGGTCAGAGCGCAAACCTGTTTTGTGTGCAGGGAGCCTCTCTCTCCGGTTCAGAAGGCTTTCTTTGCTCCCGGGTTCGTTTTTCCTAAATGCACTTATTGAGATGTAAGAGTAACGACTGTGAAATGCTGACCTCAATCAAGGTAATTAACATACCCATCACTTTACCTGTGTCAGCAACACCTCAGAGCTACTCCCTCTATGCTCCCCTTTCGGAGAGAGGTTACACTTTCCCTTCCAGGCTGCGGGCGTGTCTTGATGTGAATGTCCTTGGTGTCTTATTATCATCAGTTAATACTGCTGTGCCTGGGGTCACTGGTATTTTAAGCCAATCTAGAGCTGAAATGCAAGCTAATACTTTCACCTACGTGTTAGGGATTAGCCCGGAAGGCAAAGGGTGGATGCGAAGAACTTGCATTTCCCATTAACCAAGCCTTCCAAGAAGGAAAGACATCCTTGAAAATAAGACCTGCTTCCAGTTTTGCCTCTCGCTATAATATATAAGGCATCCCCCCCCCCGAAAATAAGACCTCCCCGAACATAAGGCCTCCCCGGAATATAAGGCCCCAGAAGCTACCAAAAGGCATCTGACTCCTGATGTAAAGAGACCTCGCCCTGCCTGAACAGCTCCGGCTGCGCTGCGGCCCATCCGTGAGCTGGTTTGTGATGACAACTACTACTTAACGGTCTACAGGCAATCAATTTCACTTTTTTTGTTGTTGTTGTTCAACAATAGATGTGTACCGTCTTCTTCATGGAAAAATAAGACATCCCCTGAAAATAAGACCTAGTGCATCTTTGGGAGCAAACATGAATAGAAGACACTGTCTTATTTTCGGGGAAACAGGGTAGGCTTTGACGTGATTTGCAATGCACAGGAGGGTCCCTCCGGCCTTGGTGGGCGTGCCCTCCTACTGCTTTCCCCGCAGGCAACCAGGCCCCTCCCCTGCCCCACCTCGCCTCTCCCGCCAGCAGCCCGGGGCCTGGGCGCTGGACACCTTCCCCGCCCGGATCCACCTCTGCAACCCCCGCCTCTGGTTCCCGGAGCGGAGAAGCCAGGAACGCGGCCCGGATCCGCGCCTCCAGGACCCGCAGCCGCCTCAAGGGGAGGCCCCGGCGGCTCCTGAACCAGCCAGAGGGGCCGCCCCGGAGGGGAGGGGGGACGCGGGCTCCTGGCGCCGCGCGGAGGCCCCAGGCTGCAGCCAGGGGAGCGCACAGAAGGCGGCCCCCGGCTCAAAAGGTAAAAAGAAAACAAAAGGTGAGATTAAGGGCTTTCATGGACCTGAGAGAACAAGATGTGGCGATCACACAGGAGAAGAGATGAGCTCAGCCACGTGCCCATCAGGGACCATGGGGTAAAAGTTGTTGGGCAGATGGCCAGACCCTTTTGGCTCAGTGGACTGAAGGGTCCCAGGTTCCATTCCGCTCAGGGGCGTGTACCTTGCTTGAGGGCACATCCCCAGGAGGGACCGTGCAGGAGGCGGCTGATCAATGTCTCTGACTTTCTATCCCTCTCCCTTCTCTCTGTAAAAAAATTAATAAAATGAATTTTTTAAAAAGTTGTTGGGCAGATGGAATGTTTGTTATAGACGATAACCTTCCAAATACCATATCCAACTAACTGGCTTATTTTAAACAAACTTTAAGGCCCTCAAGCAAAACGCCTTAATCCCATCCAGCCCCTCCCGGGATTGTGGGAGCCTCTCAATCTCATCAGGTCCCACCTTCCGCAGCCTTTGTCTCCACCCAGCTTACCTACCCACCCAGCCTACCTACACACCCAGGCCAGGGGTATAAATGGGCAGCGAAGGAGTCTCTGGAACCTTCTACTCCGCAGCTGAGCCATGGAGCGCAGCGGTCCCCGCGGTGTGCGCTGCGTGCGCGAGGCCTGGGACTCGGTGCGGGCGCCGCAGGAACCCCGCCAGGCCTCCCAGGACCGCGGGCCCTCGGCTCCCCCTCTCCCCCCGGTCCTGGGCCGCCTCCCGGGGTACCAGCAGGGCCTCGGCCAGGAGCCAGAGACGCAGGAACCTCTCCTGCCCTTGCCGGACCACGGGCTTTGGTCAGACCTCCTCCACGCCATGCTGTGCCACCTCCTTTCCGACCGCGACCGCCAGGATCCAGGTGCCTGTGGGCTGCAGCCTGAGGACTGCCTGCTGCAGAGCGCATCCCGGGGGGGCACAGAGCCGCCCGCCCCGCACCCCGCGCCCAAGTCCCCGGAGCCAGAGACGCCCAGGAGCCCGGAGCCAGAGATGCTTCCAGGGGTGAGTGACCCCACTTCCAACACAGAGGAGCCAGAGACGCCTCCAGGAGTGAGAGACCCCACTTCCAAGACCCAGGAGCCAGAGACGCCTCCAGGAGTGAGTGACCCCACTTCCAACACACAGGAGCCAGAGACGCAGGAACCTCTCCTGCCCTTGCCGGACCCCGAGCCCTGGTCAGACCTCCTCCACGCCATGCTGAGCCACTTCCTTTCCGACCGCGACCGCCAGGATCCAGGTGCCTGTGGGCTGCGGCCCTAGGACTGCCTGCTGCAGAGCGCATCTGGGGGGAGCACAGAGCCGCCCACCCCGCACCCCGAGCCCAAGTCCCCGGAGCCAGAGACGCCTCCAGGGGTGGAGGCTGCCGCCCAGAAGCTCGGCTGATGCTCGCGCTGCAGACTCCCCCAGCCTGTGGCCTGCAGCGGGGGGACCGCTGGAACTGAGACTGCTGAGGGGCCCAGCCTGCTCTCAGCGGGGACCCGTTCTGGGGAGGCAGCGGCAGCAGCCCGGAGGCCCCGGGCCCAGGACACCACGGCCGCCTCCGCTGAGCCCCGCTGGTGCGCCCTCCTCACCACAGTGTCCTCACAGCCACGCTTCTGGGGGATGGGCTTCCTCGGCATTTGGAACCTTCTCTTTTTGTTCCTAATAAAGTTTGTAGCATCCAGCGTCTCTCTCCTGTGTCCCCGCTTTGGCGAAAGGGAAGGACTCAGCCAGGGTCCCCACAAGTCGCCTGACGTGGGGGCCGTCAGGCGGTGGTGTCTCCTGCGCACACGGGGTGGGAGGTGGTGGGGACATAGCAGGTCATCAAACTGGGATCCAGGTCCTGGGCCTCCAAGGGGAGCCAGCAGCCCTGGGAGTCCCCTCAGCCCAGAACCTTCAGCTCCCGGCCCTGCCCCTTTCCTCTGGTCCAGAATCTGGAGTGGCTCCTCCTTACGCTGATAAAAATGAGTGAATGTAAAGATTTTATTGGTTTATTAAAAGGTTCAGGCCGAAACTGGTTTGGTTCAGTGGATAGAGCATCGGCTTTCGGACTGAAAGGTCCCAGGTTCGATTCCGGTTGGGAACATGTACCTTGCTTGTGGGCACATCTCTACTGTGGGATGTGCAGGAGGGCGCTGATCAATGTCTCTCTGTCATCGATGTTTCTGACTTTCTATCTCCCTTCCTCTCTGAAAATAATAAAATATATTTTTTAAAAAAGGTTCAGGAACCAGGCAGCAACTAGAACAAAACTCCCAGGGGCCACTGAGAAGGAAGGTTTTAACTGGGAGAGGCTGAGCCAGTGAAAGGATTAGTTTTACTCCGCCAAAGTGGCCACTCCAGCCCCAAACATCCCAAAGTTCACTCATTTACCCCAAAGGCAAAGGAGCCTGCTCCCTGCACTGGCCCAGGAGGAAACCCCCATTTGCCTCTAGATTTCCTGAAGCATCTCAGCTGGTGTTCCCTGGCTCTGCCCACACGCAGGGACCACACGGCTCCTGGTTTCCGTGGAACAGGATGGATGATCCAGAAGCTGCCACAGAGAGGGCTCCGGACCAGAGAGCTCAGCACTAAGGCGTGGAGCTCAGAGCTGAGCTGTGCCTGGAGCTCCAAGGTGCTGGGAGGGTTAGGGGGGCGGGTGGAGAAGGCAGTGGGCTCAGGGGTATCAGCACCGGCTACTCGCCAGCTTTGGGGGTCACCGGGCCTCTTGTCCCCCGCCGTTTCTTGGCCACAAGAACCGTTGAGAGAGAATTCGGGGCCCTTCCTTCCTGGGAAGACAACGTGGAAACGGGCAGAAATGCGGTTCCGAGATGGGGTTTACAACGCAGCCTGCGAGGAGGGACGGGGAGGTAGCTTGTCCTTTGCGGTGATTGGTTGTCAGGATCGGGGAGCCTGGGTGACGTAAATGTATGGGGTCTGCGGTGAACCCGGGTCCAGAAGGCGGCGGGGAGGGGCGGGTTCATTGGGTACTGAATGGCACCCCGCTGTTTAGTGGGAATGTAGGGCTCGAACACGATTAAATGATCCCTTGGGTCCAACACGATTAAGCGATCGGTTTCGGCGCCACAGAGGCCGGTACCCCCCTCCCCGGGAGAGCACCCGGGTCCAGGCTGCGCCTCCGCCTCCGCTCCGGCTCCCGTCCTCCCGGCCCGGCCTCTGCGGCGGAGCAGCGCTGTCTGTGGAGGAGGACGCGGCACCGGCGGGGGGTCCGCACTCCGGAGGCAGAGCGCACCCCCGGGTCCCCATCGCCCCAGACCGCCCCTCCCGCTGCCCGCGCCGGCCCCGCCTCCAGCCCCGCAGCGCGGCCGCCACCGCCGCTCTGAGTCCCGGGCCGCTGCCCGCTCTGCCGGCCACGCCGACGCTCCCCCGGAGGCAGCGCCTGGAACCCCGGGAGAGCCCCGCGCCCCGAACCCCGGGAGAGCCCCGCGCCCCGGACCCCGGAGAGAGCCCCGCGCAGCCCAGGGCGCCTCCCGCCAGGAGCCCCGCAGGAGCAGCAGCGCCCGGAGCCGCGGAGCCCCCCGCCCGGAGCCGCCCTGGCCCCGCGCCCCGCCCTGCAGAGAGGCCCCCGCCCCGAGGCCCGGACCCGCAGCTCAGCGCCCGCCCCCCGCCCCCCGGCGGCCCTGCGCCTGCTCCGGGGGCGGCCCCGCGGGGTCCTCCTGCCGCTCCTCCCGGAGCCCCGGGGTGACGTCACAGCCCTGGACCAGCGGGAGCCCCGGGTGACGTCACAGCCCTGGACCAGCGGGAGCCCCGAGACTGGGCGGGGGGCGCCGCCCTGGACAAAGACCGGAGTCGATGTGAACCCGGTTTAACGGTAAACACTGCGCGCAGACCGCAGAGCTCTGGTTCATTTATAGACCAGGCGCGCCCGCTAATAATGCGCATTTTTCAATAGACGGAGTTACCAAACGCTGATGTATATATAGGATTAGATACACATGCTGTTTTGTTGCATGGACAGCAAGCTTCTAAACTTCATGCGTCAGATTTGCTGGAGGTGTTAGCATCATAGATGTTTTTACGCTTAAAAAAATGTCGAATTTCACGCCAAAAGAAGAGCGTTGGCGGGAAGTTGTAATTCACTGCCTGATTTGGAAGGAAAAGCGATCGAATACTTGGGGAAGCAGAGGGAGCGCAGGCCGATAAAAAGGAAAACTTATAATTCGCTTAAGGCAGCGGTTCTCCACCTTCCTGAGGCCGCGGCCCTTGCACGCAGTTCCTCATGGGGTGGTGACCCCCAACCGTGAAATGTTGCTACTGTGATGCATCGTGATGTAAATATCTGCATTTTCCGATGGTCTTAGGCGACCCCTGTGAAAGGGTCGTTCGGACCCCAAAGGGGTCGCGACCCCCAGGTTGAGAAGCGCTGGCTTAAGGGACAGTGATGATCATGCCTGGGAGGGTCCTGGTCGGCGGGGATCTTCCCCCGCACGCCCTCCTGGTCCAGCGATGGGCATTTCTGTGCCACGTCGGTGGGAATGGCTAACTGCTGCTGCTTTGCTCCTGGCAGGTCACGGTCACACCAGCTGCGCAGAAACACACTGAAACGAGCAGCGGAAAGACTGGGATCGGCCCGGCGCACAGGGCGAGAGGCGCCCGCACAACCTGAGCTCCTGAGGGGGGGGGGGGCCTCCTCCAAAGGGGGGAGGCAGGGGGGGGGCCGGGGAAGCCAAGGAGGCGGGTCTCTCGCTCACCAGCAGGGGGCGCCGCTCCCCATGCGGGACAGGCTCCCTCCACCCCCCCGCGGAGCGATGCGGCGCTAAGACGGGCAGCCGCGGCTCCCAGGACGGACCGGGGTCGGACCCGAGAAGGAGGAAGCGGCCAGGCCGAGGGCGGAGAGCCGGCTGCCAGGGGCGAGGGGCAGCAGGTGCTCGGCCACTCCGCCCCCATCCCACCCACCCCCATTATCCCCCCTCGGGCTCTGTGAGAGGGAGCATTTAATCTGCCCGCCCGCCAGCCGTCTTTGAGTTTGACACGCACCTTCACCCAGTGAATGCCTGTCATTGCTGCTCTTCACGCTGTTTCCATGGACCCCCACGTCCTTGGTCTTTCACGTGGAAATGACCGCTTTTAAAGCGTCCCAACCCGCGCTCACCCGGGTCTTGAGGCGGAGCACGCTCCCCACATGCTTCCCGAAGCATTCGATCGCTTTTCCTTCCAAATCAGGCAGTGGATTACAACTTCCCGCCAACGCTCTCCTTTTGGGGTGAAATTCGACATTTTTTTAAGCGTAAAAACATCTATGATATTAACACCTCCAGCAAATCTGACGCATGAAGTTTGGAAGCTTGCTGTCCATGCAACAAAACAGCATGTACATCTAATTCTGTATATATATCAGCGTATGGCAACTCCATCTATTGAAAAATGGGCATTATTAGCGGGCGCGCCTGGTCTGTAAATGAACCAGAACTCTGCGGTCTGCGCACAGTGTTTACCATTAAACCGGGTTCACATCGACTCCGGTCTTTGTCCAGGGCGGCGCCCCCCGCCCAGTCTCGGGGGTCCCGCTGGTCCAGGGCTGTGACGTCACCCCGGGGCTCCGGGAGGAGCGGCAGGAGCAGGACGCCCCGCAGACAACCCCTCGGAGCAGGCGCAGGGCGGCCAGGGGTCGGGGGGCGGGCGCTGAGCTGCGGGTCCGGGCCTCGGGGCGGGGGCCTCTCCGCAGGGCGGAGCGCAGGGCCAGGACGGCTCCGGGCGCGGCGCCCTGAGCTGCGCGGGGCTCTCTCCGGGGTTCGGGGCGCGGGGCTCTCTCCGGGGTTAGGGGCGCGGCGCTCTCTCCGGGGTTAGGGGCGCGGCGCTCTCTCCGGGGTTCGGGGCGCGGGGCTCTCTCCGGGGTTCGGGGCGCGGCGCTCTCTCCGGGATCCGGGGCGCGGTTCTCTCCGGGGTTCGGGGCGCTGCCTCGGGGGAGCCTCGGCGTGGCCCGCAGACCGGGCAGCGGCCCAGGACGCAGAGCCGCGGTGGCGGCCGCGCTGCGGGGCTGGAGGCGGGGCCCGCGCGGGCAGCGGGAGCGGGGGGTCTAGGGGATCGGGGACCCCGGGCGGGGGTGCGCGCTGCAGCCCGGAGTGCGGACCCCCCGCCTGTGCCGCGTCCTCCTCCACAGACAGCGCTGCTCCCCCGCAGAGACGGGGGAGGGAGGACGGGGAGGTGGAGCAGAAGCAGAGGAGCAGCCTGGACACGGGGCTCTCCCGGGTGGTCAGTGGGGGGGTGGGGGTGCCGGCCTCTGTGGCGCCCAAACCGATCCCTTAATCCTGTTCCACCCAACCGATCGCTTAATCGTGTTCGAGCCCTACATTCCCACTAAACAGTGGGGTGTCATTCATTGCCCAGTGAGCCCCTCCTCTCCCGCCGCCTTCTGAACCCGGGTTCACCGCAGACCCCCATATATTTACGTCACCCAGTCTCCCCGGGCCTGACAACCAATCACCGCAAAGGGCAAGCTCCCTCCCCGTCCCTCCTCACAGGCTGCGCTGTAGACCCGGCCTCTGAGCCGCATTTCTGCCGGTTTTCACGTTGTCTTCCCAGGAAGGAAGGGCTCCGAATTCTCTCTTGTGGCCAAGAAGCAGAGGGGGACAAGAGGCCTGGTGACCCCCGAAGCTGGCGAGTAGCCGGTGTGGTACCCCCGAGCCCACTGCACTCCCCACCCGCCCCCCTAATCCTCCCAGCACCTTGGAGCTCCAGGCACAGCTCAGCTCTGAGCTCCACGCCTTCGTGCTGAGCTCTCTGGTCCGGAGCCGTCTCTGTGGCAGCTTCTGGATCATCCATCCTGTTCCACGGAAACCAGGAGCCGTGTGGTCCCTGCGTGTGGGCAGAGCCAGGGAACACCAGCTGAGATGTTTCAGGAAATCTGGAGACAAATAGGGATTTCCTCCTGGGCCAGTGCAGGGACCAGGCTCCTTTGCCTTTGGGGGAACTGGGGGAACTTCTGGATGTTTGGGGCTGGAGCGGCCACTTTGGGGAAACGCTGACTCACCTGAGACAGCCCACCTCAGGGCTGCCCTTCAAAAGCAAGCATCCTGGAGGCTCAGGGAGAAAGCAGAATGCGCTCTTTGGTTGGCCTGAGGAAACTTCTGAAAGACAAAGAACTCCTAAATGGCTCTCTGCGGGAGTCCTCATGGAGCGGAAGTTACAGAGAACCCCCCTGGGTGTGAGGCTCAGCAGTTAAAGCACCGCCTGGGCTTCCAAGTGTCCTGGGCTGGGTTCCCAGACCTGGGTGGCTGGTTCAATCCCCAGAGCACATTATCCTGCTGTGAGGATTAACAACAAACAAACAGACAAAACAAAACAAAACAAAAACAAATAAAAACTAGAGGTTAAAAAACTTGAGTGGAGCCCAAACTGGTTTGGCTCAGTGGATAGAGCGTCGGCTTGCGGACTGAAAGGTCCTGGGATCGATTCCAGTCAAGGGCATGTATCCTGGTTGCGGGCACATCTCCACTGTGGGGCATGCAGGAGGCAACTAATGGATGTTTCTCTCTCATCAATGTTTCTAACTCTCTAACCCTCTCCCTTCTTCTCTGTAAAAAATCAATTAAATATATTAAAAAAAAAAAACTTGAGTGGAAAGCTTTAGCCACCTGTGCAGGTAACCTTAACTTAGTCCTTCTCCCAGAAACCCAGTTTGGCTCCAAATACTATTTAGAGTTTTTAAATGATGGCTGCAGCATCTTTGTCTGTCTGTGTGAATGTTTATGGACCTATGTATGCATAATATGTATCTGATTTTTATTTTCATATATATATATATGGTGATTTCAGAGAGGAAGGGAAAGGGAGAGAGAAACACCAGTGGGTGCCTGGCCAGAGAGCTCAGTGAGTTAGAAATAGACAGTCTGCTATTCCAAAGTCTCCGGCTCACAAATTGCTGTTTCCATAGTTCTCCCAACTTCTCTAAAAAAAAACAAAAAAACACAAAAAACAAACTGTTTATAACCTGACCATCTCGTGAGCTGGCTAGAATGCTCAGGTGTTTAGATCACAGTGCAGATATACAAGGTTTAAGGTTGAATCCCCGGGTCAGGGCACGTAGGAGAAGCATAAACAAGTGGGAAAACAAATAGATGTTTCCCAGACGCTCTCTAAAAATCAAGAAAATTTTAAAAAATGATTCTATCAGGTTTGAGCCGTATTTTCAGCACCAAAAAAAAAAAAAAAAAAAGAGTGACAGTCCCCTATCACTTTAGGAAGATGACGTCTGCTTTCTTCCCGATTTCCAAGCATTTGGGAGAAATCGGTTGGTTTGTGCGCGTTCTGTTGGGCCATGTCCGCTCAGCGGATTCCAAGCCCGGGATCATCTGATGCGACTTTACCCGGGGCCCCGCTTTGGGTGCGAGCACTGCCCCGCTCCCCGCGTCCGTGCTTTCTGGGTGCCCGGTGTTTGGTTTTTGTTTGTTTGTTAGTTTGAACTTGGTTAGTCCTGGCTCCGTTAGAGGCTCCCAGCGGGGGCCGGGGCTCTGGTCTGTGGCGGCTGGGGAGCCGGTGCGCACAGCGGACAGACAAGCAGTTTCTATCCTGGTTTCTGTCCATAGCGCCCGGGGTGCTGCCCAGCCCCAGAAGTCTCCCGTCACCCCTCGGACTGCCTGGCCCCATCGGGGTGTGGCTGGCGGTGGCGCCCCTTGCAGGATGGGTTTTGGGGCGGCGGGCTTCCCTTTAGCTGTGCTTCGGATATCCCCGCGTAAACCCGCGTCTGGGGCAGCGATTTCACCAGCAAAGGCCTGGGAGCAGGGAGAGGCTCTCTCAGTCCTAGGAGTCCCCACTGGGGAGCAGCGGGCACTGGTGTCCTGGGACGGCCACGGGCAGGTGCCCCTGCAATGGTGGGCGCTGAGATTGTTGGAGACAGTTCCCCCTGGAACGATTTGCTCTTTTTTAAAAATATTTTTATTGATTTCAGGGAGAAAGGCAGAGGGCGAGAGAGAGAGAAGCATCTATGATGAAAGATAAGCAACATCAGCTGCCTCCTGCATGCCCCTATTGCAGGTTCAGCCTGCAACCTGGGCACGTGCCCCTTAACAGGAATGCAATCTGGGACCCTTTTTAGCCCACAGGCCAAGGCTCTCTCCACTGAGCCAAACCAGCGAGGGCTGGTTTGCTCTGGGGAGAGTAAGCCGGGCAGTGGAGGCTGACAGGGCAGGCTGAGCAAGAAATGGGTAGGCCCTGGCTGGCTTGGCTCAGGAAGGAAGCAGAATGCGCTCTGTGATTGGCCTGAGGAAACTTCTGAAAGACAAAGAACTCCTAAATGGTCTCTCTGCGGGAGTCCTCATGGAGCGGAAGTTACAGAGAACCCCCCTGGGTGGGAGGCTCAGCAGTTAAAGCACCGCCTGAGCTTTCAAGTGTCCTGGGCTGGGTTCCCAGACCTGGGCGGCTGGTTCAATCCCCAGGGGCCGCCAATGGATGTCTTTCTGTCTGTCTCTCCCCTCCCTAGCCTTTCTAAAATCAATAAAGCATTTCTTTTACAATAAAGTAAAATGAAATAAAAAGCTTACAGCAGTGACCAGGGGAAGGGGTGGGAAGGCATTGGAATCGTGTATTCTGTCCCTTCATCCGGCCTCCAGGCTCGGGACAGGGACTGGGCTGGTTCTCCAGCGGTGTCTGTCCAGGCGGCAGAGCAGGTGGCCTTTGGGGAGCTGGCTGGAGCCGGTCCTGGGAGCGCTCAGGGCGGGGGGAGGGGGGGTTGTCGGCCAGTCTCTGATTGGAGGTTCCCCCCACCTACCCCCAGGCATTCCAGCCCCTGCACCCCCAGTGTTCGAGGACCAGCCCCAGCCTCAGGATTGGAGGCCCCCTGGTTCCTTGCGCTTTGGACACACTTGTGGGGGGAGGGGGGAAGGACCCAGGAACGTGGCCTCCGGATAGTTGCTTCTCATCCATCCTTTTCTGGGCAAACAGCGCTGTTTGCAGGAAATTTAAAAATGGTGGAGTTTTCAACCCCTTTCTTCCCAGGGCGGGTCCAGGCAAAGCTCTCCGAGGCGGGACCCCTGGTCTCCGGTGTGGACTGGTTCTCGAAGGGCCTGTCGCTAGTTGGACTCACAGTCCCAGGACCTGGGCTGCAGGGAGTCCTCCCCCTTCCCCACGCTACCCCCTCCCCGGCTCCCGCTGACAGCAGTTTGCTGGTTGGGGGGCCCGCCCTGTAGCTGTCACTCACCAGGGGCAGCATCTCCCGCGTCCGAGGATTGTGGGGAGGTTTGCTTTCTCCCCGGAACGTGGTGGATCCGGGCCATTCCCGCCGACCTGGGCGAGGCCGCGGCTCTGTTTACGGGCGTGTGGGTCGCCTCCCAGCACACTTGCTGGCCTTGGTCTATGCCCAGCGCACAGCTCTGCGCTCCGCCAGCGCCGCTGATTCACGTGGTTTCTCTCCAGCCCCGGGGCGAGGGGCTCCCGAAGGCAGTGGCTGCGCAGCGGGAGGGGATGGGGGAGACGTTAGCGAGTTTCAGGGGGACCTGAGAGCTGATGTGCAGGATCACAGGCCTCCCTACTGAGGGAGGACGTCACCCCCGAGTTCAAGCTCAGCGCATTCCTCTGACCCAGAGAAATCCCGGGAGCTGCGTGAGTGTAAGAGGGATTGCAGTGGCCATGGAGGGAGCAGTGCCACTCTGCTGGGCGTTGGGAAGGCAGTGCCTGGTTTCAACCCCTGATACCTCGGAAAACACGGTTCTGCTCCATTTGGTCATGTTAACACAGAGAACACACAGGCCCAGAATGACACCACTCATGCTGAAAGCCCATGACACCAAACCCAGCTCTAACACCAGACTTATCTGCAATTGCAATCTTCCCCAGAAATGTCATCTCAGCCAACCAGACTGGACTTTTCCAGTCAACAACATGAGGTAATCTGTCTCGTGGACTCTCTCCCTCTCTCTGATACCCTCCCCCACCAAGATCCAATCTGCAGAGAAAACCCTTGCTGGTCTTGCCCCTCCCCCTGCACAGAAGATGGCGGAGTAAAACTAATCCTTTCACTGGCTCAGCGTCTCCCTATTAAACCCTTCCTTCCGTGTGGCCCCTGGGAGTTTTGTTCTAGTTGCTAGAGGGATGCTGCCTGGTTCCTGAACCTTTTTTTTTTTATCATATATTTTATTGATTTTTCACAGAGAGGAAGGGAGAGGGATAGAAAGTCAGAAACATTGATGAGAGAGAGACATCGATCAGCTGCCTCCGGCACGCCCCACAGTAGAGATGTGCCCACAAGCAAGGTACATGCCCCCAACCGGAATCGAACCTGAGACCTTTCAGTCCACAAGCTGAGGCTCTATCCACTGAGCCAAACCAGTTTCGGCCTGAACCTTATAATAAACCAATCAAATCTTTCCATTCACTGAGTTGAATTTTGGTGCTTTACCAGCAATAAGGAGGAGCCTTGTTAAGAGACCAGCTTGGAGCGGGGTTGGAACCCAGGAGCCACTCCAGATTCTGGACCAGAGGAAAGGGGCGGGGTCGGGAGCTGAAGGTTCCGGGTTGAGAGGGCTCCCAGGGCTGCTGGCTCCCCTTGGAGGCCCCGGACCTGGGTCCCAGTTTGATGACCTGCTATGTCCCCACCACCTCCCACCCCGTGTGTGCAGGAGACACTACCGCCTGACAGCCCCCAAGTCAGGCAACTTGTGGGGACCCTGGGTTAGTAATTCCCTTTCGCCAAAGCGGGACACACAGGAGAGAGACGCTGGGATGCTACAAACTTTATTAGGAACAAAAAGAGAAGGTTCCAAATGCCTAGGAAGCCCATCCCCCAGAAGCGTGGCTGTGCGGACACTGTGGTGAGGAGGGCGCACCAGCGGGCTCAGCGGAGGCGGCCGTGGTGTCCTGGGCCCGGGGCCTCCGGGCTGCTGCCGCTGCCTCCCCAGAACGGGTCCCCGCTGAGAGCAGGCTGGGCCCCTCAGCAGTCTCAGTTCCAGCGGTCCCCCCGCTGCCAGGCGACCGGCTGGGGGAGTCTGCAGCGCGAGCATCAGCCGAGCTTCTGGGCGTCAGCCTCCACCGCTGGGGGCGTCTCTGGCTCCTGCGTCTTGGAAGTGGGGTCACTCACTTCTGGAGGCTTCTCTGGCTCCTGCGTCTTGGAAGTGGGGTCACTCACCCCTGCAGGCGTCTCTGGCTCCTGCTCCTTGGAAGTGGGGTCACTCACTCCTGGAGGCGTCTCTGGCTCCTGCGCCTTGGAAGTGGGGTCACTCACCCCTGGAAGCATCTCTGGCTCCGGGCTCTTGGGTGTCTCTGGCTCCGGGGACTTGGGCGTCTCTGGCTCCGGGCTCTTGGGCGTCTCTGGCTCCGGGGACTTGGGCGCGGGGTGCGGGGCGGGCGGCTCTGTGCTCCCCCGGGATGCGCTCTGCAGCAGGCAGTCCTCGGGCCGCAGCCCACAGGCACCTGGATCCTGGCGGTCGGAAAGGAGGTGGCACAGCATGGAGTGGAGGAGGTCTGACCAGGGCTCGGGGTCCAGCAAGGGCAGGAGAGGTTCCTGCGTCTCTGGCTCCTGTGTGTTGGAAGTGGGGACCCCCGCTGCTCCCGGGGCCGTCTCTGGCTCCTGGGATGCGGGCGACCCGTCTGGCGGAGGCAGCCCTGGGCTCCGACTGGCCGTGCTCTGCGCGCCGGGCCGGTGCAGCGGGCAGTGCGGGCGCAGGAGCCCGCAGGGAGCTGAGGACGCGTCCTGGCCGAGGCCCTGCTGGTGCCCGCGGAGGCGGCCCAGGACCGGGAGGAGAGGGAGAGTCAAGGGCCCGCGGTGCTGGGAGGCCTGGCGGGGTTCCAGCGGCGCCCGCACCGAGTCCCAGGCCTCGCGCACACAGCGCACACCGGGGAGACCGCTGCGCTCCATGGCTCAGCTGCGGAGCGGAAGGTTCCAGAGACTCCTTCGCTGCCCATTTATACCCCTGGTCTGGGTGTGTAGGTAGGCTGGGTGGGTAGGTAAGCTGGGTGGTGCCAAGGGCTGAGGAAGGTGGATCCTGATGAGATTGAGGGGCTCCCATAATCCCGGGAGGGGCTGGATGGGATTAAGGCGTTTTGCTTGACGGCCTTAAAGTTTGTTTGTTTGTTTAAAAGAAACCAGTTAGTCGGATATGCTCTTTGGAAAGTAATGAAAAAAATATGTTAAAATCGTTGCGTTCAGTTATTAATTTTTGGCCTTTGTGTTGCCTACTAGACTTGCCTTGGAGGCATCAGGTTCAAGATCGGTCTGTTTCTCCATCAATGAAGTATTCATGTCAAGTAAAGGGTCTCCGTGTCTTTAAAAAAAAACATGCTTTTATTGATTTCAGAGAGGAAGTGAGAGGCAGAGAGAGAGAGAACCATCGATGATAGGAGAGAATCATTGATCCGCTGCCTCCTGCAGGTCCCCACCCTGGGACCAAGCCTGCACCCCAGGAGATGGGCCCTGATCGGGAATCAAATCGTGACCTCCTGGTACATAGGTCAACCACTGAGCCACACTGTCCAGGCCACATTTTCTTTCAGGAGAGGCATGAATGGTGTCTTTGTGTGGTAACGTCTGAGTTGTGCCCCCCCCAAAAAAGGGTCTTCTAATGACGCTGAGGGAATTGCAAGTGGGTGTAAGGAGTGATGGCTGCCAATCACGAAACGGACAGAGGCTGTGCCAGGACTTGACAGAGACGACAAAGAGATAACACGGGTGAGGTGGCAGCTGCTAAAAGATGTTTGAGCCGAAACCGGTTTGGCTCCGTGGATAGAGCGTCAGCCTGCGGACTGAAAGGTCGCAGGTTTGATTCCTGTCAAGGGCGTGTACCTAGGTTGCGGGCACATCCCACGTAGGAGGTGTACAGGGGGCAGCTGAATGCTGTTTGTCTCTCATCCATGTTTCTAACTCTCTATCCCTCTTGTTTTCTCTCTGTAAAAAATCAATCAAATATATTTTTAAAAAATTTAAAAGAGATTTGAGGGGTACCCCTATCCAGGAGCCACCAAGAGTTGTTACTATAAAACCAGAATTTGCTAGACTAAGGATTTCAGGCTGGACTAAATCTCCACTTGCCACACTAAGGAATCACCAACCCTGATATGCTCAGAACCAGAAAACGTGGCGGCATCATTAAACCCCGATGCCAGGGCTAAACATTGACCTCGAGGACTAAGAACGTGGGGTCAGGCCTCAGCCCGTACTTGCCGTGCACAGCCTTCGCTGTGGCTCACGTAGGGACTGGCTCTCGGGTCAGGCCTCGGGCTGACCTGTGGCAGGACCACACGCAAGTCCCAGGCAGGCGGGCAGAGCTCTCCTGGCATAATTAAGCCTGACCTTGGAGCCTCCTAACTCCTTCCGAAGTAGCTAATGGGAAGTGCAGCAAGTGTGACACAACAAGAACATTTTATACATGTTAATCTACCCTCCTTTTTTAAAAAAATTAAATCTTTATTATTCAGATTACATTTGTTTCTCTTTTTTCCCCTCCATAGCTCCCCTCCACCCAGCTCCCACCCTCCCTCTGCCCTTAGCTCCCTCCCATTGACCTCATCCATAGGTGTATGATTTTTGTCCAGTCTCTCCCTGTACCCCCCTCACCCCTTTCCCCCTGAGAATTATCAGTCCACTCCCTTTCTGTGCTCCTGATTCTATTATATTCACCAGTTTATTCTGTTGATCAAATTTTTAATTCACTTAATTTTTAGATTCACTTGTTGATAGATATGTATTTGTTGTTCATAATTTTTTATCTTTTACCTTTTTCTTCTTCCTTTTCTTAAAGAGTACCTTTCAGCATTTCATATAATATTGGTTTGGTGTTGATGAACTCCTTTAGCTTTTTCTTATCTGTGAAGCTCTTTATCTGCCCTTCAATTCTGAATGATAGCTTTGCTGGATAGAGTATTCTTGGTTGTAGGATCTTGCTATTCATCACGTTGAATATTTCTTGCCACTCCCGTCTGGCCTGTATAGTTTCTGTTTAGAAATCAGCTGACAATCATATGGATGCTTCCTTGTAATTAACTGTTTTTTTCTTGCTGCTGGGGTTCAGTGCCGTAGGATAAGGGGTTCAATGCAGTTGGGAGTCTCCGTCTCCCGCCAGAGAAAGCCAGCCAGGCACTCCAGCACCCACTCTCTGCACGTGCGTGTCTCCGTACCTGTTTTTTGCAGCTCCTCTGGGTCTCTGTGAGCCCCCCTCTTTCCTTCTAGTTGTAGAATTTCCACTCAGCGAGCTTTCCTGTGTTTCCGGATGATGTTCGTTCTGTCTTTTAGTTTTGAAATTGTTGTGCAAGGCAGCAGTGTAGGTGTGTACCTATGCCACCATCTTGGATTCTCCTTATCCTCCTTTGAATCAGACTATAAAACAAAGCAGGGGCTCGCAGGCTGGGTCTTTTGAATCCTCATCCAGGCCCAGGAGACCCACCAGGCCCCAGCTCTATTCTCTCGTCTGTTTCCTGCAATCCTTCCCTGCCCCTCCTCGGGTTCACCCTTGGCCCAGCTGGGGTGGCACCGCTAAGACTTCACATTAGAGGTTCTCTTCCAGCTCCTAAGAGGTGTAGAGAGAGCAGGCGGGGCCAGTGCTGAACCTCTAGTTGAAAACTTGGTAAATGAAGACCAGTGATGTGGGGAAATCACGGCTGTCCTGTGACAGATATGTGACAGGCACAGACCACTGGTGTCCTGCTTTTCTAATTCTTCTTCTTCTTCTTTAGTGTTGAAAGTATTGCATATGTCCCCTTTTCCTCCATTGACCTCTTCCAGACTGCCCCTGCCCCTGCCCCCAGCCCAGTCCTTCACGCCCCTATTGTGTGTGTCCTTGACTTATGCATATATGCATACAAGTTCCCTGGTTGATCTTTTCCCACGCATCCACCCTCTCCCATCTCCCCTCTGAGTTTTGCAGTGTGGTCCATGCTTCCCTGGATCTATTTTTTTTTTAATATATTTTTTATTGATTTTTCACAGAGAGGAAGGGAGAGAGAAAGTCAGAAACATTGATGAGAGACATCGATCAGCTGCCTCCTGCACGCCCCACAGTGGAGATGTGCCCGCAAGCAAGGTACATGCCCCCAACCGGAATCAAACCTGAGACCTTTCAGTCCACAAGCTGAGGCTCTATCCACTGAGCCAAACCAGTTTCGGCCTGAACCTTATAATAAACCAATCAAACCTTTACATTCACTGAGTTGAATTTTGGTGCTTTACCAGCAATAAGGAGGAGCCTTGGTAAGAGACCAGTTTGGAGGGGGGTTGGAACCCAGGCGCCACTCCAGATTCTGGACCAGAGGAAAGGGGCGGGGCCAGGAGCTGAAGGGGGCTCCCAGGGCTGCTGGCTCCCCTTGGAGGCCCAGGACTTGGGTCTCAGTTTGATGACCTGCTATGTCCCCACCACCACCACCCACCCCGTGTGCGCAGGAGACACCACCGCCTGACAGCCCCCAAGTCAGGCGACTTGTGGGGACCCTGGCTGAGTCCTTCCCTTTCACCAAAGCGGGGACACACAGGAGAGAGACGCCGGGATGCTACAAACTTTATTAGGAACAAAAAGAGAAGGTTCCAAATGCCTAGGAAGCCCATCCCCCAGAAGCGTGGCTGTGCGGACACTGTGGTGAGGAGGGCGCACCAGCGGGGCTCAGCGGAGGCGGCCGTGGTGTCGTGGGCCCGGGGCCTCCGGGCTGCTGCCGCTGCCTCCCCAGAACGGGTCTCAGCTGAGAGCCAGGCTGGGCCCCTCAGCAGTCTCAGTTCCAGCGGTCCCCCCGCTGCCAGGCCACAGGCTGGGGGAGTCTGCAGCGCGAGCATCAGCCGAGCTTCTGGGCGGCAGCCTCCACCGATGGGGGCGTCTCTGGCTCCTGCGTCTTGGAAGTGGGGTCACTCACTCCTGGAGGCGTCTCTGGCTCCTGCGTCTTGGAAGTGGGGTCACTCACCCCTGGAAGCATCTCTGGCTCCTGGCTCCTGGGCGTCTCTGGCTCCGGGGACTTGGGCGCGGGGTGCGGGGTGGGCGGCTCTGTGCCCCCCCTGGATGCGCTCTGCAGCAGGCAGTCCTCGGGCCTCAGCCCACAGGCACCCGGATCCTGGCGGTCGGAAAGGAGGTGGCACAGCATGGAGTGGAGGAGGTCTGACCAGGGCTCGGGGTCCGGCAAGGGCAGGAGTGGTTCCTGCGTCTCTGGCTCCTGTGTGTTGGAAGTGGGGACCCCCGCTGCTCCCGGGGCCGTCTCTGGCTCCTGGGATGCGGGCGACCCGTCTGGCGGAGGCAGCCCTGGGCTCCGCCTGGCCGTGCTCTGCGCGCTGGGCCGGTGCAGCGGGCAGTGCGGGCGCAGGAGCCCGCAGGGAGCTGAGGACGCGTCCTGGCCGAGGCCCTGCTGGTGCCCGCGGAGGCGGCCCAGGACCGGGAGGAGAGGGAGAGTCAAGGGCCCGCGGTGCTGGGAGGCCTGGCGGGGTTCCTGCGGCGCCCGCACGACATCCCAGGCCTCCCGCACACAGCGCACACCGCGGGGACCGCTGCGCTCCATGGCTCAGCTGCGGAGCGGAAGGTTCCAGAGACTCCTTCGCTGCCCATTTATACCCCTGGTCTGGGTGTGTAGGTAGGCTGGGTGGGTAGGTAAGCTGGGTGGTGCCCACGGCTGCGGAAGGTGGATCCTGATGAGATTGAGGGGCTCCCATAATCCCGGGAGGGGCTGGATGGGATTAAGGCGTTTTGCTTGACGGCCTTAAAGTTTGTTTGTTTGTTTAAAACAAACCAGTTAGTCGGATATGCTATTTGGAAAGTAATAAAAAAATATGTTAAAAGTGTTGCGTTCAGTTATTAATTTTTGCCCTTTGTGTTGCATACTAGACTTGCCTTGGAGGCATCAGGTTCAAGATCAGTCTGTTTCTCCATCAATGAAGTATTCATGTCAAGTAAAGGGTCGCCGTGTCTTTAAAAAAAAACATGCTTTTATTGATTTCAGAGAGGAAGTGAGAGGCAGAGAGAGAACCATCTATGATAGGAGAGAATCATTGATCCGCTGCCTCCTGCAGGTTCCCACCCTGGGATCAAGCCTGCACCCCGGGATATGGGCCCCGATCTGGAATCAAATCGTGACCTCCTGGTTCATAGGTCAACCACTGAGCCACACTGTCCAGGCCACATTTTCTTTCAGGAGAGGCGTGAATGGTGTCTTCGTGGGGTAACGTCTGAGTTGTGCCCCCCCAAAAAAGGGTCTTCTAATGACGCTGAGGGAATTGCAAGTGGGTGTAAGGAGTGATGGCTGCCAATCACGAAACGGACAGAGGCTGTGCCAGGACTTGACAGAGACGACACAGAGATAACACGGGTGAGGTGGCAGCTGCTAAAAAAAGAGATTTGAGCCGAAACCGGTTTGGCTCCGTGGATAGAGCATCAGCCTGCGGACTGAAAGGTCGCAGGTTTGATTCCTGTCAAGGGCGTGTACCTTGGTTGCGGGCACGTCCCACGTAGGAGGTGTACAGGGGGCAGCTGAATGCTGTTTGTCTCTCATCCATGTTTCTAACTCTCTATCCCTCTTGTTTTCTCTCTGTAAAAAAATCAATCAAATATATTTTTTAAAAAACTTAAAAGAGATTTGAGGGGTGCCTCTACCCAGGAGCCACCAAGAGTTGTTATTGCAAAAGCAGAATTTGCTAGGCTAAGGATCTCAGACTGGACTAAATCTCCACTTGCCACACTAAGGAATCGCCAACCCTGGTATGCTCAGAACCAGAAAACGTGGCGGCACCATTAAACCCTGATGCCAGGGCTTAACATTGACCTCGAGGACTAAGAACGCGGGGTCAGGCCTCAGCCCGTACTTGCCGTGCACAGCCTTCGCTGTGGCTCACGTAGGGACTGGCTCTAGGGTCAGGCCTCGGGCTGACCTGTGGCAGGACCACACGCAAGTCCCAGGCAGGCGGGCAGAGCTCTCCTGGCATAATTAAGCCTGACCTTGGAGCCTCCTAACTCCTTCCGAAGTAGCTAATGGGAAGTGCACCAAGTGTGACACAACAAGAACATTTTATACATGTTAATCTACCCTCCTTTTTTAAAAAAAAATTAAATCTTTATTATTCAGATTATTACATTTGTTTCTCTTTTTTCCCCCTCCATAGCTCCCCTCCACCCGGCTCCCACCTCTCCCTCTACCCTTACCCCCCTGCCATTGACCTCATCCATAGGTGTAGGATTTTTGTCCCAGTCTCTCCCTGCACCCCCTCACTCCTTTTCCCCTGAGAATTGTCAGTCCACTCCCTTTCTGTGCTCCTGATTCTATTATATTCACCAGTTTATTCTGTTGATCAAATTTTTAATTCACTTAATTTTTAGATTCACTTGTTGATAGATATGTATTTGTTGTTCATAATTTTTTATCTTTTACCTTTTTCTTCTTCCTTTTCTTAAAG
>PVJN01026081.1:0-14022 GCA_004026805.1 Lasiurus borealis
TGTCTCTCTCTCTTTCTTTCTTCCTTCCTTCTTTCTTCCTTCCTTTATTCGGCATTGGAGCAGAAAACAAACCCATGTTTTCACATTCATTCAACTGTCTCTCCACTCTGCGGGCCGGGCATGCATTTTCACGGAGCAGGAGGGAGCAGGGCGATGACAATGCATTTGCTGCAGAAACGGATGCGTCGGATGAAGGTTAATGGGTTGAGCTGCAAGAAGACAGTGTGCAGACTGTCATCAGGCGCGTCTGTGAAAGCCTGCCGGACGCCAGGCAAAGAAAACATCTGCTTGTCCCCCGTAATGGCTGTCTTTCATTCCTCTCACGTCATTTTTTTCTCTTTTAATAGCCCATTTATCAAAATCGCATATGCTCATTAATCTCAGGGTCTGTGAAAAATACAAGTGCGTACTGAATTTCAATCAAGAAATTCCCTTTTTATTTTTTTGAACCTTCTTTCAGACGCCTGTTGGAACCGATGGTACATTATGTCCTCAATGTGGCTTAATGGAAATTATACAAAGGTCAAGTTCTCTGATGTCTAGTAAGTGCCTTTTTTTTTCAGTCGGTGATTTTACAACGAAATGCTTCGGAGGCATATAATAAGAAATATTATTTCTGATATTTTATTAGAGATATTGCAGATGGATTGAAGCAAGTGAAGAAACTATCAGGTCGCATACACGATGAGTTAAATTGGTGTTACTAGTGGCATTATCCTAAGTTAGCGTGAACAAGATAAGACTTTAGGGGAGGTGTGTGAGGAGGGTTGGGGGACCTAAGGTGGCCCGTAAGGTCCCAGCTCCCTTGTCATGATGTTCCAGCCGATCACCTCCCCTGAATGTGGGCATTTCCCTGTGAACATATGTGAATAGCAATCCTGTGGTTAGGCTGCTAACCAATCAGCTTTCAATTCATCCAAGTGGAGATTACCTTGGAAGAGTTTTACTTAAAAGAGGCTTTAAAAAAAAAAAAGATGTTAAAAAGTCTGCTAGTGGGCTCAGTGGTTGAAAGTCGACCTATGAACCAGAAGATCAAGGTTCGATTCCTGGTCAGGGGGCATGCAGGAGGCAGCTGATCAATGATTCTCTCTCATCATTGATGTCGTGCTCTCTATCTATCATCTATCTATCTATCTATCTATCTATCTATCTATCTATCTATCTTTCTGTCTCTCTCTCTCTCCCTTCTTTTCTGAAAGCAATACAAATACATTGGTACCTCGAGATACAAGTGCCCTAACATATGAGATTTTTGAGATATGAGCCATGGAGCGAGCAATTTTTGCTTTGAAATACGAGCAACATTTGAGATAGGAGTAATCACTTGGATCAGACGGCTGCACACGACCCACCAGTTTACCACTCGTATGTTTTTCATAAAATAAAATAAATAAAAAAGGTGAATCATCAGATGCGCTCCTGCTGGCCTGGAAGAAAGCAACATCCGCTTTGGGGATGGACCTCAAGGGGCCCAAGACACATCGGGGCGACATTCTGTGGGGAAGGAGCTCCTTTCAAGCTCATTCGGGCTCTCGGCAAAACTCAGATCCTTGTGGTTGTGTGACTGTTTCCTCTCTGGCTGCCAGCAGGAAATCCCTTTCATCTCATCTTCTCCATTCTGTGCACCAACAAGGTCTGTCCGTCTCCTTCAGTCCTTTCTCTCTCTTCCCATCCATCCAAAGCAGACCCTCTCTGTCCTCATCCTGGCCTCCGAATGCCTTGCTTGGCTTTGACAAAGACTTCCTATCCTTCTGTCTGGTCAGAGTGCCAGTGACTGAACATGATCTAATGGGTTCCACTTTTATCTTCCGGTTTCTCTCCCAAACTGTTGACATCTATTCTGCAAGTTCTTACGAGGGCTCTCTTTTGATACGACTAGACAGTTTCCATGGGATACAATGGTACCTCGAGATACGAGTGCCCTAACATACGAGATTTTTGAGATACGAGCTGTCGAGTGAGTGATTTTTGCTTTGAAATAGGAGCAACATTTGAGATAGGAGTCATCACGTGGATCAGCCAGCTGCACATGACCCACCAGTTTACCTGGACTTGAGTGTTTCATAGTTTCCCACGCCTCAAGGTTAAGGAACGAATTAAACTCGTATCTCGAGGTACCACTGTATTTCACAAAACAAATGGCAAAAAATTTAAGCTGCAACTAAATTCAACGAATGTAGTAACAAGAATTCACAAGGCCAAACTGAAGTGACAGCATCATCAAAAGCATGAAGTTCAGCATCAAATAAGGCAAACAACGATAAAAATGTCACGCGCCGTCTAAACAGGGGTGTGAATAACATGTTAACAAGTATACCAGGCCTCCCCGTTCCCCGGGTGTTAAACCTCCAGGGGGATATTCTGGGATCACTGAGATGTTGTGTGTCAGAAACAACTTCGCACCAGTGTTTCTCTCTGTCTCCCCCGCTCCCTTCTGCTCTCTCTAAAAATCAACGGTGGGGGGGAGGGAGGGAATGAATATACAGTGGTACCTTGAGATACGAGTGCCCTAACAAACGAGATTTTTGAGATACGAGCCATAGAGGGAGCGATTCTTGCTTTGAAACACGAGCAACATTTGAGATAGGAGTCATCGCGCGGATCGGCCGGCTGCACACGACCCACCAGTTTACTGAGACTCGAGCGTCTCATAGTTTCCCACGCCTCAAGGTTACAGAACGAATTAAACTCGTGTCTTGAGGTGCCACTGTATATCTTTGGGTGAGTTGGAATAATTAGGACGAGCAGTGGATTAGAGAAGCATGCCAGAGAAGACCACCCACTCACAGACACTTTGGTAAAAGCAGTCCCTTTCATATAGAAGAAGTGAGTACATTTTAATGTTTTTCTAATTTATTTTTATTTTTTGGTAAAATACACATAAAGCCAGATCAATCAAACAGCACCTTTCCCCCCTCAAGCCTGTTAGCTGAGAATCAATAGATCTATTGCCACACCTTCTCTTCAATAAAAAGTTTAAGTGAATTCAGTAGTTTCCTTAAAACAGTTTTTTCTCTAAGATATTCCCCTGGTCTTATGAAACCGCTTGGAATGGTGATAGAAAGCCATGGTATTTACAGGAGGCGGAGGTGCGATGAATAATGCATTTAAGGACAAAGAGGGGAAATAAATTGAATGGGCAGAAAAGCATAAATGACATCTGAAATCTAAAAAATGGCATTTTCCTAAAGGCCATAAATCACGCCTTTGATCTTGAAGTTTTCATACCGGAAGCTGGCTCGCACGCATACAAGTGACTTCACACGAGATCTCTCCTCTTTTTCTGGCTTTCAAAGAATTCCACACAAAGCCATCCAGAGATGATACCGATCGTTCATTTGAAAATCGTTCAGATGTAAGCTGATACGCGAATGTAGCTCCAGGGAAATTCATCAATGTCCGCTGATAGGCCACTGTCTCTTAGAGCCACATAAACGCAAGATATTAACGCCAGGAGTTGGGGCCAGACCCCTCTCAGTGACACATGTGACACGTTTTCTCTCTTTCTAAAATGCACCGAACTTCCCTCTGGAATTCCCATTCCGGTGGGTAAACCTGCAGGACATTCTGTTACTGAAAAGAATCCAGTCACCTCCTGACAAATACTGAGCGGTTGCCCGTTCAGGAGGTTTCTAAAATAGTCATCGTCATGGAAACAGAGTAGAATGCACGGGGGTGGCCCAGGGTTGGGGGGTGGGGGAGTAGAAAGGGGAGTGGATGTTCAATAGGTATAACCATTCAGTTTGGCGAGAAATAAAAGTGTCTGGAGATGCGAGGTGGTGATAGTGGTTTGATGATGTGAGTGAGCCCTGGACGGTTTTGCTCAGTGGATAGAGCATCAGTCTGCGGACTAAAAGGTCCCAGGTTCGATTCCAGTCAAGGGCATGTACCTTGGTTGCGGGCACATCCCCAGTAGGACGTGTGAAAGAGGCAGCTGATTGATGTTTCTCTCTCCTCGATGTTGCTAGCTCTCTATCCTACTCCTTTCCTTTCTGTAAAAAAAAAATCAATAAAATATATTTTTAAAATGATGTGAATGAGCTCAGTGCCACTGAACTTGACTGTGCCCGGAACGATGGCTATGACAGTGAACATTAAGTTATGTGCATTAACCACAGCTCTTCAGATGGAGTCCACAAGAGGTTAAACCACCTCCCCAGCTCACAGAACACTGAAATGGCATGGGGTGTATGCCTGCCCAGTCTCTCCTATTCTAATCGCTGGGTTTTTCCTGAGTCTATTTTTGTTGTTGTTTTTGTTAATCCTCACCTAAGGACATTTTTCCATTGACTTTTAGAGAGTGGGAGGAAAAGGGAGAGGCAGAGAGAGAGAAACATCGATGTGAGAGAGAGACATTGATGGGCTGCCTCCTGCACGTGCCCCACTAGTGTCAGGGGATCAAGTCTGCAACCGAGGTATGTGCCCTTGGCCAGAATCGAACCTGGGACCCTTCAGTCTGCAGGTCGATGCTCTAACCACTGAGCAAAACAAGCCAGGGCTACAGATTCTATTTAATGGCTCTACAGGCCAGGAGGTAAAGAATAAATATGCAGCCGAAACCGGTTTGGCTCGGTGGATAGAGCGTTGGTCTGTGGACTGAAAGGTCCCAGATTTGATTCTGGTCAAGGGCATGGATCCTGGATGCGAACACATCCCCAGTAGGAGGTGTGCAGGAGGCAGCTGATCAATGTCTCTCTCATCAATGTTTCTGACTCTCTATCCTTCTCCCTTCCTCTCTGTACAAAATCAATAAGATATTTTAAAAAATAAATAAATATGCAGCCCTAAGCAGTTTTGCTCAGTGGATAAAGCGTCGGCCTCTGGACTGAAGGGTCCTAGGTTCAATTCCAGTCAAGGGCACATACCTTGGTTGCGGGCACATCCCCAGTGGGGAGTGTGCAGGAGGCAGCTGATCGATGTTTCTCTCTCATCGATGTTTCTATCTCTCTATCCTTCTTCCTTCCTCTCTGTAAAAAATTAATAAAATATATTTTTTAAAAAAGAATAAATATGCTATGAAACAGTGAAATGTGTGTTATTGCAATGCTCGTGTGTGTGGTAGCTTATACATTCATCTGAAACCATCACATGTAAAATGCCTGTAAGGAGATTCAAAGACGAGTCCCCTCGTCCTCTGCGCATGGCACTTTCCTCCCGCGGTAAATTATGCAGGAGGCTGAGGGTCACCAGCTGCGTCTGGCCTGTAACTCCACATGAGAGGACACAGTTGTCACTTTGATCCTAACAGGAGGCAGAAAGACCACGCTGCCCAGCACCCCGGCACCCGATCCCTCGTCGGCTGAAATGTCACCTCCTCTGTGGAAACTGTGCATCCGCTGCCTCTGCCACCCACAGCTGCCACGGAACCCAGCGCTGCGCTGGGGCTGATGTAATTAAACGCTTACTTAGAAATACATCATAGAAATTGATGAGGCTGATAATGATCGCTCTTTAAGATGCACCGGGAACACCTGAGGCCCTGCTAGCCGAAGTCATTTCTTTAAAAGTACACAACCATGTCTCGGGTTCTTTCTGCAGTTTAATACATGCGGCCATTTTGACATGAAACTTGTTTCTTTCCCAGAAAGGGGGGAGGGGAGGAAGGATAGGTTGGTGTGCCTTACAGTAGACAGATAAATCTCATTAGCATCGACTCAAACTGCCATATCAGCGATAGTCATGTATGTATTTGCAATTTAATTGGATGTAACGAAAGGATTTGCTCATCCAATTGGCTACGCAAAGGATACATCGTTTTGCAAAAGGTGAGGGTTTGAAAGTACCAATCAAAGAATCAGGGATCTATCCTTACATGAGGACACAGTCTTCATTCAACAGGTTTGCTACCAACCACAGACTCTGTACCTTTACATGGAAGATATTTAGCGCCCTAATACTTGCAACACTTTAAAAAATATCTATTTTTCTTGATTTCAGGGAGGAACGGGAAGAGAGATAGAAACATCAATGATGAGAGAGGATCACTGATCGGCGGCCTCCTGCATGCCCCCTATTGGGGATCGAACCCACAACCCCGGCATGTGTCCTAACTGTGAATCCAACCTGTGATCTCCTGGTTCATAGGTTGATGCTCAACCACTGAGCCATGCCAGCTGGGCAATACAGTGGTATCTCAAGATACAAGTGCCCTAACATACGAGATTTTTGAGATACGAGCCATCGAGCGAGCGATTGAGCGATATTTGCTTTGAAACACAAGCAACATTTGAGATACGAGTAATAGTGCGGATCTGCTGGCTGCACATGACCCACCAGTTTACCGTGACTCGACCATCTCATAGTTTCCCACGCCTCAAGGTTACGGAACGAATTAAACTCGTATCTCGAGGTACCACTGTACTAGCAATACTTTAAACATTATTGAGGTAATATTCAAATCACTGTTGGATTTGAACACATTTTACAGAGAAGAGTCGCAACTACAGCAAAAAATTATTCTTCAGCCACTAGGTCAGTGGTTAAAGCTTGTATGAATGGATTTAGCTCAAAATGCCGCGATTTGAAGGGAAATATGTGTGCAGAGAGATTCTTTGTTTCTCTGAGCTGCTTCTTCCTCCTCCTTTGCTGTCAGCACTCTGCCTTTGCTCAGGGCAGAGCCCCGGGCCTGAGTCAGGATTGTTAAAGGCAGTCAAGACATTTTCATCCCATGGGGTCGTACTGGTTAGTCTCTGAGTCTCCCTTGCAATTAGGAATATTCAGTTTAGCCTGTTCTAGGCAACGGGTGTAAGGTCAGGGAAACTTGTGTGCTTCTGGGCATGATGGATGCTTTTCATTAGGGAAAAAAAGAAAAAGAGAGGAAGGTTAAGGGATTAAGCAAAGAAGAAGAAGAAGAAGGAGGAGGAGGAGGAGGAGGAGGAGGAGGGAGAGAAAGAGAAGGGGAAGGAGGAAGGGGAAAGAAGGAAGAGGAAGAAGAAGCAAGAGGAAGAAGAGGAGGAGGAGGAGAACGGGAAGAGGAAGAGGAAGGAGGAGAAGGGAGGAGGAGGAAGAGGTGGAGAAGGGGAAAGAAGAGGAGGAAGAAGAAGGAAGATTCAAGGACACCAGAGGGAAGGGGAAGTAGAAGAAGATAAATGGTGATGGGAGGAGACTGGACTTGGTGAGCACACAGAACAATACATGGATGACGGATTGAAGAACTGTTCGCCAGATAAAAGGAAAGAAGGAACCACAAGAGGAGGAAGACGTGTATCCACGTGCCCCTTTTCCTGTGCGAGACACGTATTTGAGAGGAGGCGGGTTATCTGACAGTTCTCATTGGGTTAGATTTCCGCGTACTGGAATCCAAAGCCAGGAACTGAGGGTGACTGGGTAGAGCAAGGCATGGAGTAGGTAGGAAATCCAGCATCTAGTGTTGGCCGAGAACTGGGTTTTGGACAAATCATTTGATCTGGCTTCTCCATATGGTCCATGTGGGAATTAAACAAAATACTTTGAAGGGAAGAATGGAATTCCTAAATCTGTGCTTACATGAACCCAAAAGAGAGAATACTCTAAAACAAATCAAATAGACCTACACTGTACTTGTTTCTTAAAGATAACCACTTGTTTGTCAGAGAGTTTCACATAAATAGCTCGTGGTTATTTTGAACTTCAAATATAGGTAACGTATTGATACATCTACTGGGTATGCTTGGAAAGAAAAGTGCAAAGAGATAGAACTCTAAATAGGTAGGAAAGTTGTAAGAACTGAATAGAATCATTCAGATAAAAAAAACAAATTAAAATGTTTTTCTTACACAAGTATGTCATATAGAATGGATATCTATAATAATAAAAGTGTAATGTGCTAATTAGACCAGACGATCTTCTAGATCAGCGGTTCTCAACCTGTGGGTCACGACCTCTTTGGGGGTCGAACGACCCTTTCACAGGGGTCACCGAAGACCATCGGAAAACACCTATTTCCCATGGTCTTAGGAACCAACACACCGCTCCTCGGTGTAGCAAAGTGTAGCCATGTAGTTTTCTGTTGTCATATGAAGACTGTTACCCATGCTACACCACGATTCAAGACAAAATTTCATTTATTTGTAATTAGAAATAAATATTTCACAATATATAATTACATATTGTTTTTGTGATTAATCCCTATGCTTTAATTATGTTCAATTTGTAACAACGAAAATACATCCTGCATATCAGATATTTACATTACAGTTCATGACAGTAGCAAAATTACAGTTATGAAGTAGCAATGAACATAATTTTATGGTTGGGGGTCACCACCACATGAGGTGCTGTCTTAAAGGGTCGCGGCATTACAAAGGTTGAGAACCACTGTTCTTGATGAAACTGTGGAGGCCGAGTCCTTTGTACAAATTTCATGCATCAGGCCTCTAGATGGTTAATAATATTAACTCATTCCAACGCCATTTGCTGAGCACTTATCTTAGGCTGTCCTGGGCATATGGTCAGAATCTGAATTTATACCTCTGGGCATCGATCTGCTTACTGAAGCACAGGAGAAGGTACATAAGGAGGCCATCAATGGAAAAAAATAAATCTGTAACTAGAATTCCTTTCAAATACCTACTGGACTCCTTTCCCAGCAAAGGAAACCAGGCCAGTGAGAGCTTCTGGAGTTTTCCGGGGTTCTTTGTTCTTCCTATTTTAACACACGTTAGAAAGAGGGTCTCTTTTCTTAGCCAAATTGAAACACTGCCCCTCTCCTACATGCCAGGAAAATGTGTTGACTACAATTTTTTTTTCTATGAAAAGAGCCTCTTTTCCTAGTATTTGGAAAAAATCATGACTCTGCAAATCCCTTTCTGTAATATATTCCGGCATTATCTTCCCTTCCAGCGGCTAATTTGGGGAACTTTGAGGGCAGCAATGGTTATAGATATGTCATAGCTTGTGGGATGCCAACTGGGTCATTTATTTTGGGTGCCGAAGACAAATGCATTAATTCCTCAGGTGTTAAAGATCATCTATTAAAGGTGCTGTGATACAATGGTTAAAATATCCTTATTTACAATAACCCATCTTTCTGTTTTACAATGAATGATAAGGAAGCATAGCTTCTCTCCTACAGGAATGTCCCAATTTTTTAGTTCTTTGATTTTGAGTCATTCCTTCTGTACTGAGATTTATTATTACTAGTGTGTGTGTGTGTGTGTGTGTGTGTGTGTATGTGTGTGTATGTGTGTGTGTGTATGTACACAATCTGGTAGGGGATGGGAAGGAGTTCATAATAAAAATACATGCAGGTCTGATAGTTCTGATGATACCCTCCCTTTTTTCTACTCAAGGGGAATTTACTCTGAAAGAGAATGCCACGGGTCACATCCTTTGCCTCAAACTGTCAGTTCTCTCAACTTGGCATTGTAAGCGTGGTGGCCAGCATGTTTGTTCACATGCGTGTTTAGACGGCTCGCCCCGCCCCCATTTCTATAGCCTTTGATATACCGTATCTCAATGTTACAACAATTCATTTATACGCTGTGTTTTGCTCTTCCATTGAATTTCTTAAATCTCAGATGTTTACAATCCATCTAGAATCCATGTGCCTTGAAACTCCAGTGTCAGAAAATGAATTCATAATATTTTTAAATCACTTAAAAATATCAAAACTTCAAATTACACTTAATGATTTGTGGTTTTGTTATTTTCTTTCTATTTAATCAATATTACCATTGGCTACTAATGATCAATGAATTGTTAGCTTCTTAAAGTAACCACAGCACTTTCATTCTCTGGTATGATTTTTTTTTTTAAGTATCAGTTATAAATTTTAAAGCACAGGGAATTTTTTCAGGAGACGGGACCAAATTCTGCTTCAAGAGTTATAGACGACTTGGATAAGTTATTTTTAGATCCTGGACTGCGATATTTTTCCAATCCTACAATATTCATTTACCTGCGGCTAGAAAGAGTTGCGATTTTTTTTACAACCCTTTTGCTTAAGAGAAATATAAAGTAATAACTCCTCCACAAAGGCCTGGTAAACACTCAGATCTCCATGGAAGTTTTCCGAATGCAAGCCATGTACCAGTCACAATCGCTAAGACACTTTAAGCCCCAGTATCGATTTGGATCTACAAAGTCAGTGCATCCCAGTGAATGATAAACTTCAGTGTCTGTGAAACCACAGGAAGGGAATTTCCAGTAATAGCCTGCCAGCCTCCCGGGGAGAAACGTGCAGGGGAAGGAAAACAGGTGCCCACATACGTTGGCTCTGGTGGGGCTTGGTTCACCCTGGCATTTCAGTCTCTAGCAGTAAGAGAAACAGGAGGCCTGTTCAGCATCCTTCGTGCGGCCATAGCGTGACTCCATGGAAAGGAACCAGAGCATTCACAATTCCCATGGCTGTTCTAGAAGCTCTTTCTGACACAGGTGAGATCAAAGACCTTTTAACAATGAACTCATAACGTGAACTGGACGCGTGAGAGTGGAGAAGACGGATGAGATGGCTCAGAATCTTATCCTTGGGAAACCAGGTGGAGGGTAGTCCGGTCACTGGAGCCTGCAGTGTCCCGGTTAAACCCTGTGCCTCCAGAAATAGAAGGTTGAATGTGTGACACACTTTATGAGGCTGCAAATTCAAGTTTCTTATTACTTTCTTCGGTCATTCACAAGAATACTGCGCTTAGACTTTTCCTGAGAATATAAAATAACCAGGCCTCGGGGCAATGGATAGGTTAAGTATCAAAATTATTTTGAGCCGAGAAAGGTTTGGCTCAGTGGATAGAGCATCGGCCTGCGGACTGAAAGGTCCCAGGTTCGATTCCAGTTGGGGGCATGTACCTTGCTTGCGGGCACATCTCCACAGTGGGGTGTGCAAGAGGCGGCTGATCGATGTCTCTCTCTCATCGATGCTTCTGACTTTCTATCTCTCTCCCTTCCTCTCTGTAAAAAATCAATAAAATATATTTAAAAAAATTATTTTGAGTTCTATCAGAAATTTGCACTAGTCTATGCCCACACTCAAAACAGTGGAGACTCTGCCTTCCTTGATGTGACAGAGTTTTAATAGTTGATTTCCTGTAGTTTAGTTGTGTGTGTGTTTTTAAATATATTTTTATTGATTTCAGAGAGGAAGAAAGAGATAGAAATATCAACGATGAAGGAAAATCACTGATTGGCTGCCTCCTTCATGCCCCACACTGGAGATCGATTCCACAAACTGATCATGTGCCCTGATCAGGCATGGAACCATGACCTCCTGGTTCATAGGTTGACATTCAACCCCTGAGCCATAATGGCAGGGCTGCTTTAGGTTTTGAGACATGTTTGCCTAAGTATTTGAACAACCCCCATCCTTGAAGCCACAGTTTTGGGGCGGCATCACCATGTCCTCAAAAACTCAGGAGGGCCGAAACCGGTTTGGCTCAGTGGATAGAGCGTCAGCCTGGGGACTGAAAGGTCCCAGGTTCGATTCCGGTCAAGGGCATATACATTGGTTGTGGGCACATCTCCAATAGGGGACGTGCAGGAGGTGGCTGATCAATGTCTCTCTCTCATTGATGTTTCTGGCTTTCTATCCCTTTCCCTTCCTCTCTGTGAAAAATCAATAAAATATATTAAAACAAAACAAAACCAAAAAAAACTCAGGAGGCTGCTGATGTAGATGCGTGCCTTCAGTTGCAGGTGAAAGAAATGACAGTGCAGCGCAATGCCTGCCTGGACCAGCGCTGAGACCTGGACGACTCTCTTTCAGTCACTGACACGGACACTGCTTTTGAAGGCAGCTACCTCCAGGCCCTCTGCCATGATAGGCTCAGTGGACAAACCAGCTTCCAAATCTGATCTCTGCAGCTGGGCTGGCTTCCGCTTTATGTCCCAGCGTGGGGATGTGGAGGCGCCATAATCTTACCCATTGCTCTTCGGTGGACAAAAGCAGATGGTTTTCACATCCCTGCAAGATGCCATGTGAGTGGCTGTCAGCCAGTTGCGATGGCAGCTGGAGTCAGACAAAGCCTCTTCAGCAGGATGGAAAGTCCTTCCCTCCAGCTCTGACTTGTTTCTTCTGGCTTGTTCCTCAAGCAGGAAGAAATTCAAAGGAAACACCAACAATTGGACTTTTTTATTTCTTTTTTTTTTATTATTATGCAGGCTCTCTGGCTATCTTGTCTACCTGCCCTGTTACTTCCCCGAAACTGATTTGTCATGCAAGCATCTCACGTGCCAACATCTGGAGTTCACTTCCAAGTCCAGTTCTGATGATTAACTGAGTCCATGCTGTGACACGGGGTGGAGTGGATCCAACCAGCAAGGCATTGCCTCTTCCTGCCAGAATGTTCCCCACAGAGATGGCCAGTCCAGAAAGCTCGGTCTGTTCCAAGAGAGGGTCCGCGGGTCCTTTCATCTTGTGGCTCCATCACCTCACATGGCTTTCTCCCAGCCCTCTTTGGAGATTGAAGGAAGGATGCCAAAAAGCTTCTATATTCCAAGGAATTCAACGCAGAATCCAAATATGTTCTTTCACTCATTGAGATGCCTGGTCTCATGACCCCACCTCAGATGCAAGAATGGCTGGGCCTCTGGATCAGCAGTTCTTAACCTGTGGGTCGCGACCCCTTTGGGGGTCGAACGACCCTTTCACAGGGGTCGCCTAAGACCATCGGAAAATGCAGATATTTACATCACGATGCATAACAGTAGCAAAATGTCATGGTTGGGGGTCACCACCACATGAGGAGCTGTATGCAAGGGTCGCGGCCTTAGGAAGGTTGAGAACCACTGCTCTGGATGAACAGTCAGGATGGCGATGAGACTAACTTCACTGGTTTCCATTATTTCACTTCAAAAGGGAGCACTGATATGGGATGAATGGGAGCACATTTCACTGCAGAAGATGAGCACTACGACCCTCAGTTTCTTCTTCTATAAATAGCTGTCCACACATTCTATCCATTTTTCTGAGAAGTCCATGCTGTTTCCCTGGTTAATTTGTAGGGGTTCTTTAGAGATGGATAGATGGATAGATAGGTAAGAGTGGAAACTGGGGGACAGGTATATGGCAACTCACTTCTCTTTTCAATCCTATGTAATAAAAGCCTAATATGCTAAGTGTCCAGTCATCCATTCAACCAAAGTGTAATATGCCAATGATATGCTAAGGCTGCTCAACCACTCACTATGCCGAACACTTACTACCAGGGGGCAGTTGCCCTGTCGACCAGTCACTATGATGTGCACTGACCACCAGGGGGCAGATGCTCCAACCAATAGGTTAGCTTGCTGCTGGGGTCCAGCCAATTGGGACTGAATAAGACAGGCCAGACACACCCTAGAGCCCTCCCGAAGTTCCTTCCCAGCTGGCCAACTTCCCGCATCTCCCCCCAGCCCTGATCATGCACCAGTGGGGTCCCTAGGCCTGGCCTGTGACCTCTCTTAATCTGGGACCCCTCAGGGGGTGTCAGAGAGCTGGTTTCAGCCCGATGGCGGAACAGCCGTTTGCTAGGAGGCACACTGACCACCAGGGACAAGATGCTCAATGCAGGAGCTGCCCCTGGTGGTCAGTGCACTTCCACGGGGAAGCGCCGCTCAGCCAGAAGCCGGGCTCGTGGCTGGCGAGCACAGCAGCAGTAAGGATGTCCGACTGACAGCTTAGGCCCATTCCCTGTCAACTGGACATTCCCCAAGGGCTCCCAGACTGTGAGAGGAGCAGGCTGGGCTGAGGGCAGCCCTTAGCCCCCTGGTGCACAAATTTTGTGCACTGTGCCTCTTGTTATTCTATAAATCTGAAACTTTTCGACATCATCAATCTGCAAAAAAATAAAAAAAATTCAATGACCTTAAAATTGCTCACAAAGTCCTCCATGACACTTACAAGATGTGTTCTCTCTCTCTCTCTCTCTCTCTCTCTCTCTCTCTCTCTCTCTATATATATATATATATATATGTGTGTGTGTGTGTGTGTGTGTGTGGTAAAATAACTTAAAAAACAAAAACAGAACAAAAGTAAGAATGTAAAAACAGGACAAAAGTAAGAATGCTTTTGGTTTTTAAATTATATACAGTGGTACCTCGAGATACGAGTTTAATTCATTCCCTAACCTT
>PVJN01026081.1:14122-29490 GCA_004026805.1 Lasiurus borealis
GCTCGAGTGGCAGTAAACTGGTGGGTCGTGTGCAGCAGGCCAATCTGCGCGTGATTACTCCTATCTCAAATGTGGCTCGTATTTCAGAGCAAAAATCGCTTGCTCAATGGCTCGTATCTCAAAAATCACGTATGTTAGGGCACTCGTATCTTGAGGTACCACTGTGTGTATATATATATATATATATATATATATATATATATATATATATATATATACACATCATCTACCACCTGCCCTTTTCTTGGTCTGTCCCAGCCACACCAGCTGCTGCAGGGCTCCTAGAGGTCACTGTCCCTGCTCCCACCTCAGAAAGCGTCTGCTGTCACTTCCACCTGGAACACTCTTGCTGCAGCCGCCTGCTTCGCTCAGACCCTTAATCCCGGTCTCTGCTCCACTTCCTTACTGTTACACAGCAAACAGGATGCTCTCCCCACCCCCTACCCAGAAATCCCTATGGTTCTTGCTCCGCTTTGCTCTCCTTCATAGAGCTTATCAGTGAGTGACATGTTATATGTTGACATGTTTAATTATTTAGGTCCATCTCCTTCCCCGAGCATACAGGCAGCATGCGGGGAGCAATCTGCCTGCTGTGTCCACTGTCGCCTGCACAGAACATTGGGGTACGTGGCAAAGAGCCAATGAATGACCAGAACTCCCAATGGTTTGCTGAATGTGTAAGGTCTCTCCCAATAAAGGTTCATGTATGTATACGGATGTGCAGAAAACTTTCTCCTCGCTTACCCTTAATGTCGGGGAATTTTGCAGAGTTTAAGTTTATATTTTCTATCTGCTCAACACTTTATAACACGCCCATTATGACAGCTGCAGCAGGCATAATGCTGTTTGTGGCGCAGTGTGAACCACAATCTGGAAAATATAATGTGTAAACCTCCGGATGAACCGGAATTTATAATTCAGCAGGGCCGTAAAAAAAAATGTGCATGAACTGGCATTAAAAATGACAATAAAATATTATTACCAAGCAGGCTTTTGGAGTTCCTACTTACAGGCTCCTTGAGTGCAAAGTCGAAGGAAAACAAATGAGTTTCTAACACCAGTTCATGAACTTTTCTACAGAGAAACTGACCATTGGGTTATACAGTGCTGTCACTATTTGGAGGAAAAGCCCCGAACACGGAGGATGTGGGAGATAAGAAATAAAATACGAAATACGCTTCCTACTGAGAATTCAAATCTGTTTTAGACACAGAATGAACCATAAAACTCCGTTTTAATTTTCCTCCAACTGTATAAGTGGTAGAAGTGCTGGGCTATCGATTGCATGTTGTGGAATTAGTCACGGCGGAGCATGATATGTAAAACGAGGGATCTGGAAACACCGTTATCAAGAGAAATCTTTGAGCAATGAAAGGAAAGGTACATATGACGTTTCAAGTGTCATCATTAACACTAACTCCTTGCAGTCAAGATATTCACTATACGGAGAAAAATAAACACGATGTTGAACAGGCATTTAGATATTTTTCAAACAGCACACCAGTAGTATGATCTTGTATTGTGATCTTGTATTCTCTCTCTATTGTCTTATTCAGAATTCAGAATTTCCTAGTAAACGACTTTCCCTATTCTTCTTTTGCATTTTTTTTTCTGAATCGCAATTATTAAGACTTAAGTTAGCCATACTATGCAGTCCAAGGAACATGATTCTTTACTTTTCCAGCTTTAAATGGTATTGTTGACAAATTGAAAATTGTATATGTTAAAAGTGTATGATGTGATTTTTTTTAAATATATTTTATTGATTTCTTACAGAGAGGAAGGAAGAGAGATAGAAAGTCAGAAACATCAATGAAAGAGAGACATCAATCAGCCGCCTCCTGCAAGCCCCACTGTGGAGATGTGCCCGCAAGCAAGGTACATGCCCCCGACCGGAATCGAACCTGGGACCTTTCAGTCCGCAAGCCAATGCTCTATACACTGAGCCAAACCGGTCTCGGCTATAATGTGATTTTTGAAAAAATATATTTTTATTGATTCCAGAGAGGAAAAGAAGCATCAATGATGCCAGACAATCAGGGATCAGCTGCCTCCTGCACAAGGGAATCAAACCGTGACCTCCTGGTTCATGGGTTGATGCTCAACCCCTAAGCCACACCGGATGGGTGGCAATGCGATGTTTTAATATAAGTATACCTTGTGCAATGATTACCGTAGTTAAGCTAATTGACATATTAATTGATTACTGGCCTCTAAAAGGCTCTGTCCTGTTTAATGTCACCACACCTTCAGACGTACTTAGCACCATTCAGCCCTTGAACTTTTTCCAATCCAACGAGGACAACATAATCTCTCTTATTTCTGTATTTTTGCCTGAATGCTGATGAGTTTGAGGATCTCATTACTTAGAGGTTAGTGTTTTGAGTCTCTTCTCTAAATTTTACATTCTTACTTTTGTTCTGTTTTGGGATTTTAAATTAGTTTACTTTTTTTTTTTTACCAGTAAAATAACTTTATTTTAATATTTCATTTTAATGTATTGGGGTGACATTGGTTAATAAAATTATATAGGTTTCTGGTGGACAATACATCATCTGTCTATTGTGTTGAACAGCCCAAGTCTAATCTCATTCCTTCACTATTTATCCCCCTTATAACTTCTCTACCTCCTCCAACACTACTACTACCCAGTTGTCTGTGTCCATGACTTTTATTCTCCTTAATCACTCCCCCTTTCTCACCCAGCCCTGCAACCTAACCTTTTTGGGGATCTATTTTTCACCTTCAGTTTTTGACCATGGACATCACTTCATTATTAGGTTCAGTGTAGGAAAAACAAAAATCAAAGAAAAAAATTGTGATACCTTAAGTGGAAGCGTTTTATGACTTAATAATATTTTCACGTATTTGGAGAAGTTAAATAAGAGCTTATAAGATGGAAGGGCGTCTCTGTTTTCCTTTCGAAAAAAGAGATTTTGACCTTTAAATGGCAAGGTTTCAGCTGTCAAAATATATGCTGAGATGTGGGTGCCATGAGAGCCAGAATGAAAATAACTGCCATCGCCAGGAGCAGTGGGCAGTGGGGACTGTCCTTTCTGACCCCTGATGCACCGCAGTAAAGAGGCGGATCGCCCGTGTGCACCTTGAATATGAGAATGACACTATTCATGTCAAATTTTAAAAGAAACAAAAGAGAACTTGAAATGTGCATTCATAACAAGTTTTAAAAACTTTTAAGCAGTATATTTATTATTTTTATCTCGCCATAAAACAGCTCAGTGGTTGAGAAATGACCTACAAACCAGGAGATCACAGTTCGATTCCCAGTCAGGGCACATGCCTGGGTTGCGGGCTTGATCCCCAGTGGGGGGCATGAGGTAGGCAGCAGATCCATGATTCTCTCTCATCGCTGATGTTTCTATCTCTTTCTCTCACCTTCCTCTCTGAAATCAATAATATTTTTTTTAAAGTTAGCATTTTCACAATCAATTTGTTTATAAATCCATGGGTTAATATCTTTGAAGTCATATGTGCAACGTATAAATGATTTTCACTTTACCTTTTATGGTTGATGTACATACATTTGAATGTTATTAACATAACTGATTAATTGATGGAAATAACTTCTTAATATTTTCTGTGACTTTTGTTATCAAGGCCTATAAACACTTTTAATAATTCATACGCTATTTACACAAGAGTAAGTCAGTGAATTAACAGACTTGGTTCTGTAGAATTAACCAGGTCAGTGGTTTTAAAACCACTGTTAATGTTAACTCATTTTTTTTTCTTCCTGCCAGTAATGATTTTATTATCATTAGAGTTCAGTCATTGGAACATAAAGAATGAGTGGCTTTTTATGTCCGATTTACCAAATGATTCCTGAGTTTTAATAGTTATCATTTAATTTCAATAATCTTTTTTAAATTTGAAAAATCTGGTAAATACAAATGTGCAAAGGCTGAGAATATTTTTTCCACACGATTGTATACTTATCCTCTATTTGAAGCCAGATAATTATTCAGCAAGCTGTAAGTTGTCAGAGGTAGCACAGATGATTTTACACTTCTGACATCTAGGATAAAGCCTGAGAACAGTAGATGCTCAATAAATGGTTGTTGCTTTAAAGAAAAATAGTAAAGGCATATGGGACAATATTCAGGTTCAACTAATGTGATTGAATATTAAACTTTAAAAAAAGGGTTAGGTCTTGTCAAACCCTATCTAATGCCAGTAAAGGTAAAAGTGACTCAGAACTAATGAATGGGTTAGTTCGTCACTTCAGGAGTAGGAAATATTCATCAACTAGAGGCCTGGTGCATGAATTCATGCACAGTGGGGTCCCTCGGCCTGGCCAGCAATCAGGGCCAATCAGGGCCATCTTGCCCAGTCCTGGATCAGGGTCTATTGGGGTTGACTGGGGGAGGGACCACCAGAGGTTGGCCAGCTGTGGGATGTTAGACGTGGGAAGGCACTAACCACCAGGGGACAGCTCTTGCTTTAAGCGTTTGCCCCCTGGTGGTCAGTGCATGTCATAGCTACTGGCTGGTCGTCCAGTCATCTGGCTGTAATGGTCACTTAGACTTTTATAGAGAGAGAGAGACTAGAGGCCTGGTGCATGAATTTGTGCATGTGTGGAATCTGGCCGGCCCACCCCAACTGGGGCCAATTGGGTCAGGCTGGCCAGTGGGGAGGGGACATGGGAGGTTGGCCAGCCTGCCAATCCCATCAGGGAGGGGGGGACCAATCGAGGGTGTGATAAGTTATGGGAGGGGCCTCAGGGTGTTCGCGGGTCAGTCCCACCCCTGGTTGAACTCCCAGTCAAACTCCTAGTCAAGGTGACAACTGCATATTAGCCTTTTATTATATATGATTAGCTTCAGAGGGAGCACCAGCTACAGGACAGACACACAGTAAAACTGTGGTTCAGAGTTCACTGGGCTAAAGTTTAAGGCTGGAAAGAGAGCTGATGCAGTGTAAAAAATAACAGAAAACTCTATTCTCATTGAAGACTCAGGCATTCAATATGGCAGCCCTTGCCTTTGGAAAGCCAGTGAGTATACATATCCAGGAATGGAGGTTCTAAGGGTGGATAGGAAAAGAAACTGTCTAATCTGCTTCCATGTTTTTATTTTTATTTTTTAATTATTGATTTCAGAGAGGAAGGGAGAGAGAGACACACATACACACTGAGAGAGAGAGAGAGAGAGAGAGAGAGAGAGAGAGAGAGAGAGAGCAACATCAATGATGAGAGAGAATCATGGACTGGTTACCTCCTGCATGTCCCCTACTGGGGATCAAGCCAGCAACCCAGGCTTGTACCCTGACTGGGAATCAAACTGTGACCTCCTGGTTCATAGACTGATGCTCAACTGCTGAGCCACACCAGTTGGGATCCTTGCATGCTTTTGTTTCTCCCTTTTAATGAAGAGAAGCTGACCTGTGTAAACTCGTAAGGCAATTTTTTTAAGGAATATGTATTTACTAGAGGCCGATGCACCAAATTCATGCAAAAGTAGGCCTTCCTTCCCCTGGCTGCTAGCACTGGCTTCTCTCTGGCACCATGGACCCAGATTTCCCTCGCAGCCCCAGTTTCATCCAGTCATCTAGAAGGATGCACGGCCTAATTAGCATATTATGATTTTTATTATTATAGATTGATTTCAGAGAGAAAGGAAGAGAGAGAGAGAGAGACAGAAAGAGAGGGAGAGAAACATCAAGTTATTATATTGCCACAGTAATTATAATGATGTGATATTGGTAAAAAGATAGCTAAGGAGACCTATGGGAAGCAATGTAGTGCAGAAACAGATATCTATAATAATAAAAGCATAATATACTAACAAGACCAGACAGCTGAAAGGTCTTCCGGATGAAGTGTGGCTATAGCACTGAGCCCCTTGCACGAATTTCATGCATCGGGCCACTAGTGTATGTGTGTGTGTGTGTGTGTGTGTGTGTGTGTGTGTGTAAATAATGTTACCTGATTTTTGAAGAAAAAGACATTGTAACACAGCAAAAAAAATTAATAATCTTTCCAATAAAAGTTATTGGACAATATGGCTATTTATATGCAAAGAGAGAAAACTGAATTTCATTATCCGGATTCCTACCTTCCATTGTACACAGAAATCAATTCCAGATGAATTGTGGACTTGATGGGAAAGCTAAATGAACCAATCTTCTAGAAGATAATTCAGGAAAATACCTTTATGCCCTTTGCACAGGCAAACATTTCTTGGCAAGGACACCCCAGACACTGACTCAAACTAAAAATGGGTGGGTTTCACTTCATTAAAATGAAGGAACGCAGCTCACCAGAAGACAATATTAGAAGAAGAAAAGGGAAAGCCGGATGAGGGGAGGGGATGGTCTCATTGCATAAAATAACAGTCTTGTATTCAGAGCATATAATGAATGAGTTTAAATGAACTTGGGCAGAAAAAGAGGAAATGCAGGCCTGCCACTAATCACAGGGCCGAACAGACACAGGTCAAGCCAACTCCCAAATTCGCCGGAAGTGTTATCTGTCCCAAGTTCATGCAGCGACTGTGAGATCCCCTAATGACCCTCCTTTAAGGACCATGGTGTCTTATCAATGACACCATCTGGCCACGTTGCCAGTCCCATCGATTACTGGGGAGCCCTAAGGAGTAACTACCCTTGCCTCACTACAGCATCTATGCCCACCTTACAGATGCCCACCAATGCAGAATCAGCTCCTGCCTCCCTTTGGGCTCTGAAGAACCCCATTGGTGAGAAGCCAAACCTTAGAAAAGATGCTCCCCAGCTGAAACCGGTCTGGCTCAGTGGATAGAGCATCAGTCAGCAGACTGAAAGGTCCCAGGTTCGATTCCGGTCAAGGGCATGTACCTTGGTGGTGGGCACATCCCCAGTAGGGCATGTGCAAGAGGCAGCTGATTGATGTTTCTCTCTCATCGATGTTTCTAACTCTCTATCCCTCTCCCTTCCTCTCTGTAAAAATTTAATAAAATATATTAAAAAATTAAAAAAAGAAAAGATGTCCCCCAAATCCCTCTTGTGCAGAGAGTTTTATGGTTTCCTTGCAGTTCTGTCTCTTGTATCAGTCAGTAAATCGAACTTTGTCAGACAACATACAGACCTTTTCCTGGTGATCTTTGGTCTTGGATTCATTAAGTTTTAGCAAATAATAGTCACTAGTGATGATGATGTTGATATATGATGACAATTACTTAATGTTAATAAATATAATGCAAAAATTAGAGGTCAACATAAAGTTTTCATGATTTCTATCCACAAAGCAAATGAAGAGTGGCACATTTTAAAATTTCTTACAATCAATGATCTAATAGTATAGAATGGTAATTAGCTATAATTCACTGGGTCAGGAAGGCAGAATTCTAAAATATCCAATTCCAATTTTTATTACCCTAGCTACTAAACATTTGTGGGTCTGAAATTCAACTTAAAAACCATTAAAATTGTGCAACTGAGTTCATTTTATTTAAGTGACAATAATTAACAGAGTGAGAATAAGTGAATTCTACTATGTAAAATTAAGGAACTGAAAATAATGCAATGTTTTAACAAACATTTTTTGGCAGTAAAACAAAAAGGAATTCATTTGTAAAAATTTACAATACTGAAAAATAATTTAGACATCTCTCTCTTATTTATAAAAATAAAAGCTTTTTATAACAGCCAACAATTTCTGGAAAACATATTCAAGATCAAATTTTGTTCTTTAAGAACTATTGTGTTGATTATTGTATTCAAATGAGCCATCAATCCTAGAAGTGTGTATTCTTGTTATTCTAGTTTTACAGATAAAAGCAATAGGCTTGTAAAATAATGAGATTTTACTGTGAGTAATTTTAACCTTGAATTTCTACCCGAGCAATATGATCCCAAAATCTATACATTTAAGTTCTGTATGATGGTGATTTCCCCCATGAAATGTGTTATATTTCAAATTTCCTATAATTAAGTCAGAGGAAAAAACAATAACTGCTATTTAAAAAAAAATCCCAAGTCAGAAATGCCATCTACTACTGTATTCTTTTCTACATAACAAGAAGTAATGATTTATGGATCCCATGACATTTAGCTCATTACCAAATAAAACTGGAAAATAATAAGCATTGCTTGAGGCAGGTAATGTTCTTATTCTTTATGTTGATGATAGCACTAAACATGATATTTTCAGCATCATTGCTCAACTTCGATTCTTCTCGAGCTTGTGTTTTTGAAGAATTCATTTCCAAATTTTTGCATAACCCAATTGTGGAAAAACTTTCAGGCATTTTAGAAAATATTTGAACACTATATTATAAAAAACTTCACATTGAAGAAATGAAATGCTCCTTACTTAGGTGAAAACTCTATATGTTCACTTTATAATGAAAATTGTTACTTTTTGTACATATAGTACAAGATATATGTTGTATGTGGGTTAAATAAACTACTTTTGGATTTCAAAAACTAGAGACAGTGTTTATGACATCATTAATTCCCTTATAACCTTGGACACTTCACTTTTTATTTTATTTTAAATATGTTTTTATTGATTTCAGAGAGGAAAGTAGAGGAAGAGATATAGACACATCAATGATAAGAATCATTGTTTGGCTGCCTCCTGCATGCTCTCCTACTGGGGATTGAGCCCACAACCCAGGCATGTGGCCTGACCGGGAACCAAACCATGACCTCCTGGTTCATAGGTGACGCTCAACTACTGAGTCACACTGGCTGGACTCACATTTATTTTTGGATCCTATTTCTACAGTTGTTTATTTAAAGAATCTGTGTGTACAGATTATTATTTATTTTAATAATTTTAATAATATATTACTTCTAGAGGCCCAGTGCACAAAATTCATGCATCAAGGAGAGGGGTGTGTGTGTCCCTCAGCTCAGCTTGCATCCTTGTCAATCCAGAAGTGCTGACTCCCAACCGCTTGCCTGCCTGCCTGCCTGCCTGATTGCCCCTAACTGCCCTCCCCTGCAGGCCTGATCACCCACAACTGCCCTCCTGGTGTCCACATGGGGGATTCCATCTTTGACCACAGGAGGGGGATCAATCTGATGTGTTGGAGTGTAGTCAATTTGCATATTACCTGCTTATTACATAGGATACACAGAGCTCATCAAAGGGATCAGGGCTGCCCTCCCAAATGTATTCCTCATACTACAGGTGAAAGGTATGTCTTCCAGACCCTCTCATATGAGTGAGTAGGTCTGGAATGGAAAGTACATGCTCAAAAGCCTTCAAATCCCTTTCTCAACGTCCAACCAGGGCATTTCTGCTTCACTCACGATGGGCACCTTTGGCTCCATTTCAGGTGCCCAACCCTCTGGTGGAGCCCATTCTCCCTCCCTGAGCTGCAGGGTTACTCACAGAGTCTCTGGTTGGTGAGCCCGCATGATTAACTCCAGTACATTCGACTTGATATGCTTTACTAGAGGCTCAATGCACAAAAACTGGGCAAGTGAAGGCCTTCCTTCCCCTGGCTGCCAGCACCGCCTTCCCTCTGGCACCTGGGACCCAGCTTCATCTGGAAGGTCGTCTGGAAGAATGTCTGCTCTAATTAGCATATTATGCTTTTACTTTATAGATATTATCATCCCATACCCTACTGTCCATTCCCACCTAGGATCCTTCAGCTTTTTCTGTATAAATTAAAACTACAAATCATTCTTTTGAAGACATATGTCCTTATGGGTCCAACATTGCAGCTAACCTGTTGAGCCCTCCAGGGAATTGCATCTGGTGATCCCCCTAGAAGCTAAGAGGGGAGGTGGGGCTGGGTCCTGAGGAGGCTCATCATTGTCCTGTGTGGCCACTGCCTCGGGGGATACTGTCACAGTGTGTCCATGGCAATGCTGGCTCATCTCCTCACACAGAAATGCTAAGGGACCACTGTGGGTAGAGGGACTAGTGACACAGGGGTGGGGAAGCTATTTCCATGGACAAAGAAGACTCATCAGAAATCAGAAGCTCATCATTTCATTTCACAACCATCTTCCCATGCATTCCCAGCTCAATATACCCAACCCGATTCTCGGGCCTGCTTCCTCGTTTCTCCCTAAATTTCTGTAGCTATTTGATTTCCTTTTAATTAACTTTGTTTCATATTACTCAGCACAAATCGTCTATTCTTTACCAGATATATCCATATCTACACATATGAATATAAATACAGTGGTACCTCGAGATATGAGTTTAATTCATTCGGTAACCTTGAGGCGTGGGAAACTATGAGACACTCGAGTCGAGGTAAACTGGTGGGTCATGTGCAGCCGGCTGATCTGCACGATTACTCCTATCTCAAATGTTGCTCGCATTTCAAAACAAAAATCGCTCGCTCGACGGCTCATATCTCAAAAATCTCATATGTTAGGGCACTCGTATCTCGAGGTACCACTGTATATCAAACGCTAAGTTCATAGTATTCTAAAATGTTTTGTAGGTGGAAATGTCACCAATTCCTTTTTGTAAACAGAATTTAATTTCTTCTGGTCTGGATGAATTACTTTTCATAATTAAGAAGAAGTATTGTCTCTGGCGTATTGGTCTAAATTGAATCAGTGACCATTTATTCTTTTAACAATTCTGAATACAATTAGATCTCAAATAAAGCTCTCCGAGCCACAACTACGCATGCCCTGTGGCATTCAATTCTCTCCAAATGTTCAAAAGCGCGTACGTAGTCATAACAGCCCAAATATGGGATTGTAAAAGAGTTCGTGTGTTACAAACACCTGCTCAGGATAATTAAGGACCTTGGAAAAAAATATGTAAATATTCATGGTTTTTAAAATATCAGTACGAATGGTACAGATGTTCCTCAGAATAATTTACTTCGGCCATATTGTGGATTATGTAGATAGACAAACCTTGTGTTTAAATCAAACGTGAAAAAAAGCAAGTATTGACGGTTATAGAGCCTTAACCATATGTCAGGGACAAGAAACTTTCCCAGATGTCAAATTCCAAATTATTACCCATCCCTTTGTTCTAAAATGACTCAATGAGTGATTCCTATGTACACACTTTCTAGACCCTGCGCTCACTACAGGGAACAAGAGTTGAAATCTCTCAGGAGCTCCCAGTGAGGGGAGACAGAAAATGCAAGGAAATTATATAAGAGATAAGAAAGACACCTGGCCATACTGCTCAGTGGTTGAGTGTTGACCTATGAACCAGGAGGTCAGGGTTTGATTCCCAGTCAGGGCACATGTCTGGGTGGCAGGCTTGATCCCCAGTAGGGGGCATGCAGGAGGCAGCTCGTCAATAATTATTACTCATCATTGATGTTTTTCTCTCTCTCTTTCCCTCTCCCTTCCTCTCTGAAATGAACAAAAAATATATTTGAAAAAATAGAGAAGTGATAATGTCCATGTAGAATAATTAGTCCACCCAATGATGAAGAAAAGCTGTCAGAAAAAGTTCTTTGTATAAAGGTGAGATTTAAACAGAGCTAAATAAAATTAGAGATGAGGCCATTTGATCCAGAAAAGAGCATTACATAGGCATGGAATATAAGATGTCTAAGATCCTGAGTCTGCCTGGTTTGGGTCAATTATATCACAATAAAGCTGGAAAAAATAACTGCTGAATCATGAGTAAATAGTAGTTTGAACTCACTATGGATTGGGGAAAATAATAAAGGGATAGATGCATTTAAGAGAAAAACACTGGGGACTTACTCTTCCAGCAAAGGAGGAAAATTATTCTTTTAAGAAATTAGCATAAAGTCTTTATCTTTACAAAATGTTCTGATAGTACATTGTACTTTTTGAATTCAGATATAATCAGAGGAAATAAAAATCTTGGGACTGTCTCCAAGCATATATGAATGTGTTTGTATGTTTTGTGAATGTAATGCTTATTAAAGAAAAAAAAGATACAGGATACATTTTTAATTAAATATGGCCATGGGATAGAATTAAGGATAAAAATACAAGATCTCCTCAGTCTTTTGAGGATTTCAAAAAATCTAATTTTTTACTTAGTTTATTTCCCAAAAGCAATATTTCAAACAAGGGAGCTTCTCTTAAATATTAAGTACATAAACTTTAAGTAATGTTATTTTTATTAAAAGTAGAGACTCCCGTATATTTAAATACCTAGTCCTGGCATATATGCAAATGTGAAAAAATATATGTAAGTATGGGTTATATTTTGTCTTGCTTTCTGACTCTAGCTTTTATTCTCTCTTTTGTTAAAAACATTTTTCTTGATTTCTGAGAGGAAGAGAGAGCTAGAAACAACAATGATGAGAATCACTGATCAGCTACCTCTGGCACACCCTCTACTAGGGATTGAGTCTGCAACCTGGGCATGTGCCCTGATCTGGTTCATAGGTCAATGCTCAACCACTGAGCCAAGTTGGCTGGATGCTTTAATTATTTCTTTACAAATATGCTGGGTTTTGGTTTGTGCTTTTCACCATGAGCCAATTCCACTAGTTTCAAAATGTACCAACAAACTCCCCTGAGATACAAGATTGAATCTGCTGAGGTCCGCTGTGTCTCTCTAATTACCTGACTCCTACCTCAGACTCATGAGCCTAGAACATAATTTTTCAGATATTATTATAAGCCTCTAAGTTTGGGATTTTTTTTTTTAATCAGTGGATAGCTAAATGATACATACATGTTAGACTTACCAATGAAGATTTTTGGTAAAGTTTTAAGGACCAACAAACAAATAAACTTGCCCATTTAAAATGGTTTTCTCAGCTTTCATTCCTACTCACTGAGGTATTTTTATTTTATTTTACTAGAGGCTCAGCGCACAAAAATTCATGCACTGTGGGGAGGGTGGGTGTCTCCCAGCCTGGCCTGTGCCCTCTTGTAGTCCAGGACCCTTCAGGGGATGTCAACCTGCTGGCATAGACCTGCTCCCTGGGGGATAGGGCCTAAGCTGGCAGTCAGACATCCCTCTGGCAGCCTGGAAACACTCAGGAGATGTCCGACTGACGGCTTAGGCTGCTGAGGAGGCAGGAGAGGCTCCCAGCACCACCACTCTGCTTGCACCCATCTGCTAGACTTGTGGCTAAATGGAGCACACTGACCACCAGGGGGCAGCTCCTGCATTGAGTATCTGTCCCCTGATGGTCAGTGCACTTCATAGTGACCAGTCTTTTCTGGTCTTTCTGCTGTTAGGGTCAATGTGCCTAATACCCTTTTATTAAATAGGATTATTGATTTCAGAAATGATCATTTGGAAACAACATTTTTTTCCCTAATATGAAACACAGTGTTACATTATCTGTATATGCATGTTATCAGCTGTACACTGAGACATTGCATAGATGAAGCTATTGTGGACTTTGTAAAAAGTTATTAGCATTTCTAGAAACTAGACCGCATTCTTAACTGAACCCAAGTGTCACTTAGTATTGAAAAACCACGCCAGCCCTAACCGGTTTGGCTCAGTGGATAGAGCGTTGGCCTGCAGACTGAAGGGTCCCAGGTTTGATCCTGGTCAAGGGCGTGTACTTTGATTTCGGGCACATACCCAAAGGGGTGTGTGCAAGAGGCAGCTGATAGATGTTTCTCTCTCATCGATGTTTCTAACTCTCTATCCCTCTCCCTTCCTCTCTGTAAAAAAAATCAATAAAATATATTTTTTTTTAAGAAAAGAAAAACCATGCCATTTGCTTATGGAAAAAAATAAAAATATCTGAACACTGTAAAAATTTATTCTTTGTACAAAATCTTACATAGGGTGATTGGCATGGAACAATCACCATTTCCCACCAAAACTCGGTGATGTAAGTGTCAATTTCCTCTCAGCACGGCCCAAATTTAGTTCTGTTCTTTGGTTCTTTTTATGTCTCAATTTACTTGCCTAGAAAACATAGGATTTGCACGAAAGAAATTGCCCGTTCTTTAAAATACCAAGTAAATGTCCTAAATTGACTAAGTGTACTAAATAGCATAATCCTACAATTTTCGCATATTAGGTTGGAGGAGTACAAAGAAGGCAACTGGCCCAGTTCCCACAAAAGCAGAAACACCTTCCAACTCTTTAGCTATGCACTCAGCTTCTATTTTAGCCTTTTTAAATGACACATAAAGAACTGCATCATGGGATATTTTGTTGCGTTTTGTTAATAGCTGTGGTTATTTGCAATAGCGGTCTCCCTTTCCTTCATTGCCTTTAGGTCTGCACAGAATCAATGATATTGCCCCCAGTCAGATGGAAATCTCTGTGCACAAAAGTAATGGCAGCAAACGTGGACATTTATATTTTGAGAGGGGCTCTGTTGTCTGGAGAGAAGAGGATATGGGGGGGGGAGAGAGAGAGAGAAAGAGAGAGAGAGAGAGAGAGAGAGAGAGAGAGAGAGATGGAAAGAAATGTGTGAGGAATAAAGGAAGAAGATACTTCTCTGGTATCTGTCTAGGCCCTTCCTAGCAGTTGTCTGGGTCTGAGGCTAAGAACTCGGGATTAAGAAATCAACTATCAACTATCACCGAAACAGGTTTGGCTCGGTGGATAGAGCGTCGGCCTGCGGACTGAAGGGTCCCAGGTTTGATTCTGGTATAGGGCATGTACCTTGGTTGCGGGCACATCCCCAATAGGGGGCGTGCAGGAGGTGGCTGATCCATGTCTGTCTCTCATCTATGTTTCTAGCTCTCTATCCCTATCCCTTCCTCTCTGTGAAAGATCAATAAAATATATTTTTTTAAAAAGAAAAGAAATCAACTATCACTGCTTTTATCATGTTTCCTCACCTCAACCAACTCCAAACCTCTCTCTCCCTATATGCATTTTTTACCTACATTTATTAGTAGCTATTAAGGAAATAGCTACTGCTCTAGCCAGCTTGGCTCAGTGGATAGAGCATCAGCCTGTGGACTGAAGGGTCCCGGGTTTGATTCCGGCCAAGGACACATGCCAGGGTTACAGGCTCGATCCCCAGTGGGGGGCATGCAGGAGGCAGCCAATCAATGATTCTCTCTCATCATTGATGTTTCTATCTCTCTCTCCTTCTCCCTTCCTCTCTGAAATCAATAAAGAAATATATTTATTAAAAAAAAGAAAATAACTACTAATTATTTTTCATATTTCCTATGGTACATGTCTTACATTATACCTTATCGTGCCATATATATATATGTATATATATATATGCACATATATACATACATATAAAACTTACCAAGAAATATATATATATAAACATATATATAAGTTTTATATGTATGTATATACGTGCATGATATATTCATACCTATGATAATAGAAATATGTTGTAAGTTTTATATGTATGTATATATGTGCATGATATATTCATACCTATGATAATAGAAATATGTTGTAAGTTTTATATGTATGTATATATGTGCATGATATATTCATACCTATGATAATAGAAATATGTTGTAAGTTTTATATGTATGTATATATGTGC
>PVJN01026082.1:0-29538 GCA_004026805.1 Lasiurus borealis
AAGGAAGGAAGGAAGGAAGGTAGGGAGGAAGGAAGGGAGGAAGGGAATGAGGGAGGAAGAGAAAACTTTGTCTAAGGCCAAGTGGCTTATAAATGGTACCTTGCAGTTAAGCATGACTCTATGGAACACAACATAAGGAAATGCTTTGATCAGCCAAGCAATAGTCTAATATCAGAAAAAAATATATAGCCAGAAAAAATAAGGAAGAAAAATCACCAGTCATTTTTAGATACTGGACATATAGGTTCCACAAAGCAAAAAACATAATTCCTCCACACTTTGTGCCTCAGATAGCTTTGTTAAACTCAGCCTGAAACCTATCTCATACCTCTTTTCTTTGGGAAAAAAAAATCTTTTCTAAGTTACAGACATCATATCTTAAAATGTGGCATGAAAAAAAAAATGTGAAAGAAGATTGATTTTATTATTATCAATAAAATCCCAAAGGTGCACTGTGGACTACCCTGTTGCTGGAAGGTTGGCTGCACAGCCTATTAAGGCTATTTCATCCCACAGATAACCAGCATTCTGAAGATAGATCCTGGAAAGTGGGAACAATTCATACAACATTTAATTTATTTTCTTTGTCCTGCTTGGATTGAATGTAGGGTTTTTGTTGGTTTCTTTTTTTTTTTCTTTTTTTTTTCTTGGTGCCAATTTCATTGCTCTTTTAAACACATCAGCAAATAGACGCTTCATATCCGACAACCATTACACATTCATCGAAGCAGCTTTTTCTTGACTCCAACAAAATGGTCTTTTTTTTTTCATTTACGATCTTACTTGTCTTGAATGAACATTGACTTTGTGTCCTTCCTAACAGATGACCATGAAGCCTGACACAGGTTGCTTAGCAACTGCCTTATACCCAGAAGTAGAAATAACGCTTTGATATACTCACTATGTGTATTTCTCCTGATTTATTTCATTTGTGTTTAACATGGTAGATCAAACAGACTCATTAGAATTCTACCAACACCCCCCCCCCAAGGGTAGCAGAGTTCCTGGTACACTTTAAACTCTGGTACCCAGAGACCAAAACATCTCACAAGTCACCACAGAATGGCACTGCAGAGTAAAAGAACAATAGAATGCACGTGTGCCCATTACCTGGGACGAGGTGCATACATTCTCATCAGGGCTCACACCACGATCGTCTTTGAGACCTGAAAAGAATTCCCAAAATTGTTATTGTAACTCTCACTCTTTGCCAAGTGATAAAGGACCATCTATTTCCCATTATGTTCTTTGCTAAAACGTCTTTGATATCCTGAAGGACGATCCATTGTTCTAAAGCACGATGTAGTGCAATTCATCATGCGGCAGCAAGAACAATACTAATCACCCCTCTTGTTTGCATCAACCATCACTCTTCGGCCCTCATTGCATCTGATCAAATCTGAACTCATTTATATTATTCGTGGCTTGTTTACCCAGAAGGAAGTCAACCAAATGTGCAGTGTGCTATACCTCAGAACAATAATCCACGTGGCAGGGTCCTAGATCTAAAATTCAAAAACTAAGAACTTAAAAGGTGGGTTAAAGTGGGATAGTTTGGCCCGCCGGCTCCTACCTCAGCTCCTACCTCATCCCCCTGCGCCCAGCAGGACCCCGCGGGCACGTACATCATCGGCCTGGAGGCCAACACCATGTCTACAGCCTCCGCAGCGCCTTCCTCACCCTGCGGCCATCCATACCCCAGGCCCCTAGGGCCTCCCGTGGCCCCCCGTCCTCAGCCACGCGGCTGCTGTGGCCCTGGTCATCCTGGCACCACGCTCCTCTGGCTCTGCCTGTCCAAGAAGAAGGCGTGCGCGCCTGTCCCCGCGCCCTCTGTGCCCGCTCACCAAACACCAAACACCTAACACCTGGGGCCTCCAGAGACCGCGCAGGAACGAGGACCTGCCGTCCACATCGCTACCCGCGTGGGGCTGTGGGAGGAGTTCCGGGCCGGGTGGCCCACCTAAGGGTCAGCTGCTGGCCCCAAGCTTTACCCCAAACTCTACAAGGACGTACGTGCATGCACGCGCATGCATACGTGCACACACACGCTCACACGGGCACTGGCACGTGGAGGGCAAGGTCCACTAGCCCCAGCCTGTCCACTTGCAGAGCTGGGACTCCCGGGGACGAGGCCAGGCGGCGGACAGGCAGGCTGAGCGCAGAGGGCTGCGGGGGAGGTGCCTACAGCAGAGGGGCTCCGCGGGCAGCCCGGGCGCCCTGTGTGAGGCACACACGCACATGACACATGCCTTCACATACACACACACGCATAGTTGCACACACTGACATGGCGCAGTCACATCTACGCACCTGCATCTGTGGCTCTGCAGCGCATGCAGCTCCTGCAGGGCTGGGACCTTGATAAGGCAAGGCCTTGGCCTGTAAAGAGAGATTTCAGGGTCCCCCGTCACCAACCGGCTCGTCCCCTTTTCCACTCCTCCTCCTCATCACCACCACCCGCCTTTGCAAACCCTAAACCTCCCACCTCTGCCCCGCCTGCCCGCCTGTCTCGCTGCTCCACAGGTGGTGGCTATCCAGGAGTCCATCAGTGGTACCCGGGCCAGGCATCCAGCATAGCAGGCCCAGGCCCTGTCCCAAGAGGCTGGAACCCAGCTGGGAGTGATTCTGGCCAAAGCCGGCCTCCCTGCAGGACGGAAGGAGGCCTGATAATTGTATTTAAGAAATTATGATAACAACATTAATGATGAAAGGAGGACTGGGCCTCTCCTGGGGCCTAGGACCCACCAGGCTTGCGGCCATGCTGGGCATCCACCTGGGGGCTGGGCACCCATCGCCCCACTGCCTGATGTGCCCCAGACCGCTGTAATTTTATACAGAGTTTGAGCTGAAGCTTCGTATAATTATCTTGTTAAACAAGAATATGTGGCCCTGACCGCTTTGGCTCGGTGGATAGAGCCGTGGGCCTGCAGACTGAAGGGTCCCAAGTTTTATTTCGGTCAAGGACATGTACCCTGGTTGTGGGCACATCCCCATGGGGGTGTGCAAGAGGCAGCTGGTCAATGTTTCTCTTTCATTGATGTCTCTACCTCTCTATCCCTCTCCCTTCCTCTCTGTAAAAAATCAATAAAATATATTTTTTTTAAAATATGTGCATCCTTTTTCTCTAAAAAAATTAATATTTTGATTCAAATATGTAATTAATATTAGAATATTAGAGTGTAATGAATATTAAAACTTAAAATATCAGTAAAAATTAGAATTTTTATGAAGGAAACTAGATTTTTATGAGCTTTCTGTTTTTAGCACAAGTTTAAAAATTTCAGTGTTTTGGAAACCTGTAAACTTTTTTATTACCAAAATAAATAACAAGTGAAAAATCTCTTCAAATTATAAAAAGTCAATTTAAAAACTACATAGTTTTTAAAATAGAAATATCAAGGCAAAAATTTCTCCTAGTGACAAGAAAATATTTAAGGTGCTATTTTATTTTAGACAATGATTTAAAAATCACCCAAATATTTACGTAGAGTAAATAAATACAACTTGATAAATTTAACAATTATATAATGGAATACTTTGCAGGAGTTTTTGAGTTTGGTTTTTTGTTTTTTTTTTCGTTTTGTTAATGATGTAGATCTCTACTAACTGATATAAAGCCATTCCCAAAATGAACTGCAAAGTGAATTAAATGGGGGTAGAACATTGTGCTATTATATGTTACATTTGTGTTCAAAAGGGAAAGTTTCACATGTGTACATTAGTGTAATCCTATATAATAAAAGCCTAATATGCAAATCAACTGAACAGCAGAATGACTGGTCACTAAGACGTGCACTGACTATTGGAGACAGAGTCAGCAAGCAGGTGGTGCCAGGCTGGCCAAGGCAGGTGCCAGCGGGGGTCCCCCCGCCCAATTGCCCCACTGGTCTCTCCAAAGATAGGCAATGATTGCTGGCCAGGTCCAGGGACCCTACCTGTGCACAAATTTTGTGCATTAGGCCTATAGTTATTTATATATATAACTAGAATCCCGGTGCACAAAATTCATGCACAGGAAGAGGAGGAAAGGGTCATTCAGCCCAGCCTGCTCCCTCTCTAATCTGGGACCCCTTGAAGGTAGGATCGGGCCTAAATGGGCAGTCAGAGGTCCCTCTCACAATCCAGGACTGCTGGCTCCCAACTGCTCACCTGCCTATCTTCCTGATTGCTCCTAACCACTTCTGCCTGCCAGCTTGATCACCCCTAACCACTCCCCTGCCAGCCTAATTGATGCCTAACTGCTCCCCTGCCAGCCTGGTCACCCCTAACTGCCCTCCCCTGCAGGCTTGATCACCCCCAACTGCCCTCCCCTGCAGGCCTGGTCCCTGCCAACTGCCCTCTCCTGCTGGCCATCTTGTGGTGGCCATCTTATGTCCACATGGGGGCAGGATCTTGTGACCACATGGGGCAGTCATCTTATGTGTTGTAATGATTGTCAATCTGCATATTACTCTTTTTTTAGATAAGATAGAGGTCTGGTGCACAGGTGGGGGCTAGCTGGTTTGCCCTGGATCAGGGTGGGTATTCCCATGGGGCATGGGGTGGCCTGAGTGAGGGGCCTGTGTTGGTTTGCAGGCTGGCCATGCCCCCTGGCCACCCAAGCAGAGGCCCTCGTATCTGGAATTTATTTATCTTCTACAATTGAAATGTTGTAGCCTGGAGCGGAGTCAATCCTTCTGCTCACACAGCCTTTGAAACTGTTGCCTGGGCCTGCCAGGGTGTGTGGAAAGCTTGGCCTCCATCGCCAGGAGCAACTCAAGCCTTGTCCAGTTGTGGCAACCATTGAAATTTTGTTGTCTTAAGCAGAGGTGTGGCCAACCATGGTTTGTGGAAACCTTGGCTTCCTCCATCACCAGGGGCAACCCAAGCCTCCCTCCTGCTCTCTCTGTGGCCATAGCCATCTTGGTTGCATTAATTTGCATACTTGCTGTGATAGGCTGGTGGGCATGGCTGGTGGATGTAGCAGAGGTATGGTCAATTTGCATATTAGTTTTTTATTAGATAAGATATGTATATTATATACTATATATGTATAATATAATATCTCCAGTATATATACATAATCCTAATAAAAGATTGATATGCAAATTGACCATCATTCCAAGACACAAGATGGATGTCCCCATGAGTCAAAGATGGCTGCCTCCATGTGGACACAAGATGGCTGCCACAAGATAGCCTGCAGGAAAGGACACTTGTGGGCAGTTCAGATGACCAGGCCAGTAGAAGAGGGCAGGTGGGGGAGACCACACCAGCAAGGGAGAGCATTTAGGGGGAACCCTGTCCTGCAGGAGAGGGCAGAGTTGGGGAAGACCAGATCAGCAGGGGAGGGTAGTTGGGAGGGAACCAGGCCTTCAGGGGAGGCAGTTGAGGGGGAAGGCCTGCAGGGGAGGGCAGTTCAGGGTGACTGGGCTGGCAGAGGAGGGAAGTTGGGAGAGACTAGGTCTGCAGGGGAGGGCAGTTGTGGGCAATCAGGCCAGCAGGAAGGGTGGTTAGAGGCAATTGGGCTGGCTGGGGAGCAGTTAGGCATTGATCTGGTTGACAGGGAAGTGGTTAGGAGTGATCAGGCTGACTGGCAGAAGTGGTGAGGGGCAATCAGGCAGAGGCAGGCAAGCAGTTGGGAGCCAGCAGCCCTGGATTGTGAGAGATATGTCCCAAATTGGAGAGGGTACAGGCTGGGCTGAGAAACACCCCGCCCCATGCACAAATTTCTTGCATTGGGCCTACATTCTATACATATAAAGCCCTAAGCCACTGGACTACCAGACAACCAGAGGACCAGCTGGTAGCTGTGACATGCACTGACCAACAATGGGCAGATGCAAAATACAAGAGCTGCCCCTTGGTGATCAGTGTGCTCCACAGCAGGAGGGCCGCTCAGATGACCAACAGGGGGCCAGATGCCAGGCTCACAGCTGGTTAGCCCAGCTGCTGCAGCACAGCTTCTCCTGGGGATACTCCCCCTGCTTGCCCCTCCTCTGTCCCACAAGCTAGCAGGTAAGACCAGGTTGCAGCTCCACAGAGGTCCACTGATCCCTACAGGCCAGGCCAACAGACCCCACCAGTGCACGAATCTGTGCACCAGGCCTCTAGTAATAATATAATATCTAAAGAAGAATATACAAGGGACTGGTAACAATTTTTGCATTTGGGAACTAGAAATATGAATAAGAGAAAAAATTTATTTTTCACTATACATTCCAGGAAAACTTTATTCCTCTTTTTGTTATTGTCATGTGAGATGTCAAAGTCAGAAAATTTTAAAATTTACTTTACTTATTGACAAAGAAACAGTATATAATAGATAATGCCCACTGGATCCCAAGAAATGCACAGGTTTATCAAGAAAAATGATTCACAGTAATAAAGCAAGGAGCCAAGGGGAAAACATTAGACCATGTCGTTTCCAGTCCAATCTTCTACTCACTAACCCAAATGCCAGCAAACAGAATTAATGAGATTTCAGAATATTAAAGAATAGTACTTTTCTATGAATTGTTATTTCTCTTGCACCTGAAACTTGGCCTTTCAGAACTCTGACAACGGAGGGCTTAATAAGGAATTACTCTAAATGAATGCAAAAGATCAAAATTTATTTTCAGTGAGCTAATTATCACATGTGGTTTGACCAGGAACCAAACCGTGACCTCCTGGCTCATAGATCGACATTCAACCACTGAGCCATGCTGGCTGGGGTCAACACTTATTCTTGAAGGATTCTATAAAGAAAACAACACAAAGGACATTACCTTGGAACTTATTTTCCAGGAAATATACAGAACTTAGTTCTTTGAATCTGTGACCTGAGATGCCATCTAAAGTTTGATTTGTTCAGTTACATGTCATATAAGAAAAAACAAAAGAACAATCAACCCAAATTTCTAGATTAATTTTTTGGATAAGTATTAACTTTATTCATTATCATAAGATGTAATGGTTAATCCTAAAGAAAAGGAACACCCAGCATTGTAGATAGGGCACTGGACTGGTATCATTGTGACTCTAAGCAAACTGATTGAATTACTTTACCTGAAAATTGAGAGAGGTAAGGAAAAGAAGTAGCTCCCCAGAGTCCATAGGAGTCCTGGAGATTTTTTTTCAATATTTTAAAACTATAATAGAATTAATATATGTGCTCATAATGAGTCTTCACTAAACACTAAGACTGTTTTTATTTGGTTGAAATGTATCATCTCAGGATGGTGTCATTGCAGAACTCATGCTAAAGAGGATAGCAGTTGTATGTGTATCTCATTAATTATAAATAAAATATCCCATTATAATTATTTTTAATGCTCATCTGAGGATATTTTTTAGAGAGAGTGGAAGAGATAGGGAGAGACAGAGAAAAAGAAACATCGATATGAGAGAGGCACATTAATTGGTTGCCTCTTGTACATACTCTGACTAGGGCCAGGGATTGAGCCTACAACCAAGGTACATGCTCTTCACTGGGAATCAAACCTGAGCTTTATCCACTGATAGAGTTAGGGCTAAATCTAATTATAATTTAAAGAATGCTTTTGTTGGGGAAAATTAGATGAACTATTTCAAAATGTTGAATCACTAGAGAAAAAAATAATTTAAAAAGCTCTTGGCAGTATATCAGACAATGTTGATGATACATTTCCACTTTTTAAAAAAATATATTTTACTGATTTTTTTACAGAGAGGAAGGGAGACAGAGAGTTAGAAACATCTATGAGAGAGAAACATCAATCAGCTGCCTCCTGCACACTCCCCATGGATATGTGCCTGCAACCAACGAACATGCCCTTGACCAGAATCAAATCTGGGACCCTTCAGTCTGCAGGCTGATGCTCTATCAACTGAACCAAACTGGTTAGGGCTATATTTCCACTTTAAAAATCAGTTTAGCTATGCATCATTTTTAATATTTTTGAATTTATGTATAAAATTAGTTGAAAAGCAGATCAGATTTAATTTCCAAGCTGCTTTAAAGTTGCTTGACAATTTTAAACATTTACATTTTACTTTCTCCCTTGTCTACTCACAAGAGAGTAGGTTTTTAAAAATTCTTCTACTCTAATAACTATAAACACCCTCTTAGATTTATCTACTTACTAAATTTTTCCATAAAGTTATAAAATTCAAACAAGAGTAACTCCTAATTTAAAATACAGTTACAAGTAGATTTAAAAGAAATTTGAGCCCTAGCCAATTTGGCTCAGTGTATAGTGTCAGCCTGTGGACTGAAGGGTCCTGGGTTCAATTCCATTCAAATGCACTTACCTGGGTTGCAGGCTCTTCCCCTGCCTGGGCCCTCATCAGGGCTTGTGCAGGATGCAACCAATCTATGTGTTTCTCTCATATCGATGTTTCTCTGTTTTTCCTCTCTTTTCTGCTCTCTCTAAAAATTAATGGAAAAATATCCTCCAGTGGAGGATTAAAAAAAAAAATTCTCTATCATACAGTGATAGAGAAAAGGAGATGATAAACAATTCTACAATGTGTTTACTATTATCTAATAATACTTCAGAATTCAAAAATATAAGCTGATTTAAAAAATCTAAAATATCCCAAAGATCCTTTAAAATTTTCCTAACCCTATGACTCCAAGTGTCAACATCTGATGAGTGTGAACGTCAGTGATTTTTTTGTGTGTGCATTCTTTTACAATTTCTTTAAGGATTTCACAGACATACATACCAGTTTATTTAAAACAGGATCAACTCAGCCTGAAACCTGGCTGCTTCTTTTTTTTTTTTTTTTTTTACATGAATGTGCAGTAGGAAACATCCAATAGTCTAGCTTCTGTTCCTCTAAGTCAGTGGTTCTCAACCTTCCTAATGCCGCGACCCTTTAATACAGTTCCCCATGTTGTGGTGATCCCCAACCATAAAATTATTTTCGTTGCTACTTCCTAACAGTAATTTTGCTACTGTTGTGAATAGTAATGTAAATATCTGTGTTTTCTGATGGTCTTAGGCGACCCCTGTGGTGGGGTCAACGGATCCCCAAAGGGGTCGCGACCCACAGGTTGAGAACCGCTGCTCTAAGTACAAACAAAAAATGGAACACTCTCTGGCTAGCAAACTATGCAATTCATTAAGACCAAAGAAAAGGAAAGATTGATGCTAGACTGTTCTCTCACTCTATCTACACAGTATAACTGGGTGATGGTTTTGATTAAACTAATCACCAATGACTCCAGCCCTAGTATTTCAGATATTCTAAGTATCTTAGAATTCATCCCCTCTAAACCCTGCCCCCACAACTTATCCAGGAGAAATCAGAAGCCCACCAAAGGAAAGTGACCTGCTCACCAGTTAGTGTCTACATTTAAATCTTGCTCGAAAGATACCTGCCGAATGTTTTTTCTTCCGCCGTTAAGTTAGAAATAGTCTCACTAAAATGTTACCTCTTCCTATAGGTTCTTATGCCCCAACATCTACTAATCTGTTGCCCTCACGTGGAGCCACATTGTCATGGGAATCTGACATCCTTCGCTGGCATACAGACATTTTGCTTCCCTGATGCGGGCCCTTCAAACTTTACCACAACTTTAATTCTACCTTCTCCTTCAAATGGATAACCTGGTAACCCGTGGTTTTTGGCTTAACCTTGGTGATTCTTCCTAGTCTTCATTTGTTTCAATCCTCCAAAAGGTAAGTGCCTGTTGAGTACCTAAGCCTTTTAGCACTCTTTTAACTTTTTTATTTTGTTGGCCTGACAAGTGACTGAACAGACCTGTATCACAGACTTCTTGAACCTAATCTCCTGACTCAGTTCTGAACAGATGGCTCCTCAGGCCTGGGCAGAACCTCTTCAGCCTGTTCAAGCGATTGCTTTTCTTGCCAGCTCCTGGTTTCTGCTGCCCTCTGGCAGCCATTAGTAGCATGGCAGAATTTGAAACAATAAAGTTATGGTTTTACTGAATTTAAATTACTCCATGTGTGGTTTCAGCAGCACGTAAGTAAAAAAAAAAAAAAATGACATAAAATTGGTGCCACTGTTCTATGATGTCCCCACACCTAGGCCTGAGTAAGAACCTGGGCTATCACAGGGCTAATGACAATATTGGGACATGTAATAGATTATTTGACACCTCAATTTATTTGCCCAATCTGATGCCTTTTGAGAGTCCAATTCTTTAATCCCTTCACCTGCTCAATTAAAATCCTGACACAAAAGCACTTCAAAGGAAGAAGTGACAAAAATAACCTAAATATCCAAGAATCAGGGATTACTTAACTAAATTTTGAGAACTCTTACAATGGTATATTTGTGACCACTATTAAAAATTTTGTTAAAAACCTCCAAAACTATGGAATTTTTCACATATGTTAATAAATAGTATGTTAAATGAAATAGCAAAACATTAAACAGTAATTACACCAAGATCCCAACAATAGAGGAAGAAAAGAAGTGGTCTGAAATGCTAGCTGGTTTTTGTATTATCCAATATGCCTGTGTAAGATTTTATAACGATAAAAACTGCATCCACGAGTGCTAAGCTGAGGGTCACTCATGCCTGGCTAGAAGACTGAATAAACCTCCAAAAACAACTGTGGCCTGTACAGGTCACCATAGTGGTGACAGTGGCATCATCATAGCCGGACATGGATAGTATGAGTTACCTCTTTTTTCAGTCTAGATTTTAAAACTGGGGTGGGATGGGGAAGGGGGAAGCTACTAGATTTTAATGGACAACTTTTTTAAACTTTTTCTATCAAATGTACTAAAGTTTTCAACATTTCTAGGAAAATTTAAGTCAAAACATCTTATTAAATCATCTACTGGGATTTTTAAATGTACTCAAAAAAATCATATGAAATTTCCATTAGAAAGAATAGAATTAATATGAGGTAAAATTGTATTTTTTTATTAGTCATATAGTTCTCCAAAATGTTGTTAAATTAATTTGAGAATATTATGGGAGACAGCAGGAATATAATAGCATAAGAATATGAGTCATATAGTCAGAAACGCAGCGACTCCCTCCAGTTTCACCAATATGCAATAAACCTAAATGAAGGAAAATATAAAAACTTGTGTTTTTTTTTCCTTCTAAGTTTCATTCTGGTAAAGTTTTACAACTTGAATCTCATTTTCTGTAACTCACATTAACATATCCTTGAAAATGATATCATAGTGATATAAATATAAATATATTTTTATATAAATATAAAAATGACTTTGCATTGTTAACATTTATGGGAAGCTCAAATTGTATTTCAGCTTGAAATTGATTTGTATAATATGACATTTCATTTTCATTTGCACACATTTTGTTTCTCAGTGATTAAATAATTTCCCAAATCAGTTTGAATTTCTCATATCTGTTTATAGCTGAAGGTAACATCCAAATTGTTTTGGGATTAATTTACATAGTAAGTATAGTTGAATTTTTATCCTATATAAAGTATCAGATACAAACATAGTTTAATAAAATGCTAAAGAATTTAATAAAATAAATTAATGACATGATCTGTATACATCTATATTAAAATCTCATTGGAATGTTAAAATAATAAAAAAAACAAATTAAACATTACATGGGCCTTTCCTGTCTCCTTTTCAGTTCACATGGTTTTATAACAGATCCCTAGTCTCATATTGAATACTAGAGGCCCGATGCATGAAATTTGTGCATGGGAGGGGTCTCTTGAAACTACTCTCCCTTGCTGGCCTGATCTCTCCCAACTGCCCTCTCTGCTGGCCTGGTTACCCCTAACCTCCCACAACTATCCTCCCCTGCAGGCCATCTTGTGGTGGCCATCTTGTGTCCACATGGAGGCAGCCATCTTTGACCACATGGAGGTGGCCATCTTGTGTCTTGAAGTGATGGTCAATTTGCACATTACTCTTTTATTAGATAGGATGGTTTTATAAAGTTAGTCTCACTTAACTATAAAGTTAGGTAGCAGATATTTGCCCACAATCTCCAATAAAACAACTGGAAAAACAAACAAATAAATAAAATAAAACAAAAATGTTAAGTAGCAAAATATTTCCAATTCTCAGATCTAGTCTTGAGTCTCAATCCTTCCTTGAAGAGAATTTTATTTTCCATAAAATATTTCTTGGTGTCAGAATACAAAAAAAAAAAAAAAAAAAAAAAAGAGTTGAATGATCCTCTGGTCCCGTGGTTGGCAAACTGTGGCTCTTTGGCCCCTTTAGTGTGGCTCTTCCACAAAATACCATGGCCTGGGTGAGTCTATTTTTAAGAAGTGGCATTAGAAGAAGTTTAAATTTAAAAAATTGGGCTCTCAAAATAAATTTCAATCGTTGTACTGTTGATATTTGGCTCTGTTGATTAATAAGTTTACCGACAACCTCTCTGGTCTAAATAAATATTGCTTTGTGGAGTTTTTATATGGTAAAAGGTTTTCTTATAGGCATAATTCAATGTGAAGAGAGATCAACTTTGAGGAAATTTTGTTCCACCAGCAGTAAAATGTGAAGAATCCTAGCTCTTCGTCAAAGTCAGCTCTGTGATAACAACAGTTCCTCCCTCCAGGTTCACTGTCACACTCCCTTTGTTGGACTACTAGATTCCTGGACTTTAGTGTCTCCTTTCTAGGTTCCATGCTCACTATCACCAGTTAATTTCTATCTAGAGATAAGTAATATAATTATAAACTGTTAAATTTGCTATTTAGTCTGGTATATTAAGTTGCAATTTAATTATTCACAGCTGTTTATAGTTAATCTGATTAGTTTATGCCTGGAGATCTTTATCTACACTCTCTGTCTCCATTTCCTCATTTTCCACTCATTCCTCAATCTACTCCATAGAGATTGCTCTGGTTGCAGTCTACAGGTTGCCAAATTGGGTGGCTATTTTCCGTTCTTTACTTATTGAACTTTTCAACAGCAAAAGCTCAATTAACCACCACCAACACTTCTTGGAACAGTCTCCTCACTTCATGTCCATTCTAGTACATTATGTCTCTTTGAGCCGCATCTTCTCAGTCTTCTTTCCTGTTCTACCTCTTCTACAAAATCCCTAAATGTTCAAGTGCCACCAGATCTATCCAGAATCTTCTTCTGTATTTTCACCTCCTCCCTATATGTACTTTTTAAAAAACTCTTTATTGTTCAGATTATTACAGATATCCCCCCATTCCCTCCCCCGCATAGCTCCCCTCTACCCGGTTCCCACCCCACCCTAGGCCCTCAGCACCCCATTGTCCTTGTCCATAGGTACTGCATACATGCATATAAAATCTTTGTCCAATATCTTCCTGCACCCCACACACCCCTTCCCCCCTGCCAAGAACTGTCAGTCTGCTCCATTTCCATGACCCTTATTCTATTACATTCACCAGTTTATTCTGTTCATCAGATTTTTTATCCATTTAATTTTTAAAGTCACTTGTTGATAGATATGCATATGTTGTCACTTTGTTGTTTATAATTTATCTTTATCTTTTTCTTCTTTCTCTTCTTAAAAAATACCATTCAGTATTTCATATAATACTGGTTTGGTTGTGATGAACTCCTTTAGCTTTTTCTTGTCTGTGAAGCTCTTTATCTGACCTTCAATTCTAAATGATAGCTTTGTTGGGTAGAGTAATCTCGGTTGTAGGTTCTTGCTATTTATCACTTTGAATATTTCTTGCCACTCCTGTCTGGCCTGCATAGTTTCTGTTGAGAAATCAGCTGACAGTCATATGGATACTTCCTTGTAGGTAGCTAACTCTCTTTCTCTTGCTGCTTTTAAGATTCTCTCTTTGTCTTTTGCCTTTGACATTTTAATTATGAGGCATCTTGGTGTGGTCCTCTTTTGAAAACATCCAAAGAGAAGAGCAAAAAAAATAAAAAAATATGAAGATAGTGTAAAGAGCCTCTGGGACAACTTTAAGTGTACTAACATCCAAATTATGGGGATTCCAAAAGAAGAGAGAGAGCAAGATTGAAAATCTATTTGAAGAAATGACAGAAATCTTCCCCTATATGGGAAAAAATACACCTACAAATTCAGAAAGTGCAGAGAACCCCAAACAAGAGGAATCCCTATATGTTCTTAACCACCATTCTACCTTTAAATACCATCAATATGCTGATAACCAGAAATGTGTATCTCCAGCTCAACCTTTTCTCCAGGTATCCAGACGCACACATGCCCAAGTGCTTATTTTATACAAACACTTGGATGTCCAACAAGTATATCAAACTATCTAAGCATAAATCTTTTATTTTCCCACAGATCTGATTTCTTTCCAAGTTTTCCATAGGTCAGTAAAGGGTACATTCGCTCAAGATGCTTAATCCAAAAACTATAAAGATCTTCCTTACTCCTTCCCCCTTACACCCATCATCAAGTCCTATTGCTGCTATTTCCATGTTTTATATGTAAAATCCATTCTCTTCTCTCCAACCCCATTGACACTAACTAATCCAAGATTCCTTGTGTCTCACCAAAATTGTTAGAAGGGGTCCCAACTAGGCTCCTTGCCTTCCGTCTTGTCCTCTTCATCCATTTTCCAAAGAGCAATCAGATTGTTCTTTGTAAAACAAACAAACAAAAAAAACACACACACAGATATTATCACTTACTGAATAAAAATATTTATATTACCAGAATAAAGTAAAGGCCAGGTTACATATCTAGGTGGTATATGTGATCCCCAGTTAGAGCATGTATTGGAGGCAACCAGTCGATGTTTCTCTCTTACATCAATGTTTCTCTCTCTCTCCCTTCATGTCAATGAAAATATAACCTCAGGTGAGGATTTAAAAAAAAATACCATGGACTGGGTGGCTTAATCAACAGAAGTTTATTTTTGAACAGTTCTGGAGGCCAGATGTTTGAGATTAATGTGCCTATGTGGCTGTTTCTGGTGAGAAACTTGTAACCTTCTTTATGTTATCAAATTGCAGAGAGTGAGAGAGGAGTGGGGGGAGAGAAGGAAACTCTCTTATATCTCACTTATGAGGACACTAATGCTTCAACCAACTGAGCCACACAGTCAGGGCATTCTATGCCATTTTGTTATGGGAGCCCAAAATGACTAAGATATAGGAATTTATCTATTTTTAATAATTAATATTTCCCTATAAATATATGTAGTGTAAATTATTTTAAAATAGTCTTTAAAGCTCCTGATTTTAATGTCTCCTCTCTCTTATACAGTTATACCAGATTGATATTCCAAAAGCAAACCTCTGATTATGTCTATTATAAATATTACTCTTCAACTACCATATGAAATTTAATCTTATCTTTTCTTCTTTTCTTGGTCTGTCCTCAACATACATTTTCAGTCCTATCTCTTACTACCAGCTTACATACACTATGCTATAAACCTTATACCTTATATCCCTGTTTATCATTACTCAAATATACTTCTTCTTTTCCTCCCTCACATAACATATACCAAGAGCAAGTATGAGCCATGAAACAGAATGGAACTTAAAAACTTGCATTTAAGTTTTATCCTTTATCCCCAGCTATTTGTCCACAGTATAAATCACCAGGAGGTAATGAAACCTGTGGTAAGGAGGAAGGATTATGTAGTTTCTTCTCGGTGAGGCTTGGCATTTTAGCACAGTGGTTAAACAAGTGTGCTCTGGAGTTACCCTGCCAGATTTCAAATCCCATTTCAGCAATTTGTGTTCTGTGTAACCAGAGGTAATCTACTTATCAATACTCCAAATTCTTCACCTGTTAAAATAAAAAGAACCCAAAGGCAATGAAAAGAGCTAGCTAGCTACAGTTAAGGCAAGGTTAAGCCACTCCCACTAGGTTTACAGGTTTGTAAAGACAGATTATTTTGTAAATGGCTTTAGGACTCAAAATTACTGACACTTTTCATGAGCTGCCCTGATAAGCATAGTTGCAAGTAGAATCTTGCCCTGACAACAGGCATGGTATATTGGAAGGAAAATGAACTTTTGAGCCCTGTAGATTTGAATTCAAATACCTGCTCTAATAAGATAGTAGTGTGACTTTGAATCACTTATTCAACCAGCCTCTTTGCATTTTGTCTTTCCTATATGGAAATGAGTAAAAAAATTGCAGCACCATAGCACTGATCCTATATAATAAAAACGTAATATGCTAAGTGTCCAGTTGTCCAGTTGGTGGTTCAACCAATCAAAGTGTAATATGCTATGATATGCTAAGTATGCTCAATCTCTAGCTATGATGTGCACAGACCACCAGGGGGTAGACGCTCCAATTGGTATGTTAGCTTGCTGTGGGGATCTGGAAGACTGGGATTGAGCGAGATGAGCCAGACACACCCTGGAGCCCTCCCATGGTCCCTCCCAGCTGGTCAACTTCCTGCGTTCCTCTCCAGCCCCAATCATGCATTGGAGGAGTCCCTCAGCCTTTGCCCTCTCATAATCCAGGACCCTTGAGGAATGGCAGAAAGCATATTTTGGCCTGATGGCAGAACAGCTGGTCGCTTTGATATGCAGTGACCACCAGGGGACAGATGCTCAATGTAGAAGCTATAGCCTAGTGGTCAGTGAGCTCCCACAGGCAGGGGAAGCACCACTCAGCCATAAGCCAGGTTCATGACCAGTGAATATAGGGACAATGATGGGCCTAAGCTGTCAGTTGGACATCCTCCAAGGGCTCCTAGACTGTGAGAGGATACAGGCCATGCTGAGGGAACCTCTCCCTATGAGTACAAGAATTTCCTGCACCAGGCCTCTAGTGTGAAGATGAAAAGTGAGATAACACATGTAAATAGCTTTGTGCATTGAAACAAGAGCTCCCTTCTCTTCCTTTCCTACCCATTACAGAAGCATGAGCAAAATTATTCCTCTTAATTCCTGAAGTTTTATTTTTTTATCCCTAGCAGTCCAAATATTTAATGTATTTCCATGTTCTTTGCTTTCCAAGCATTTCTTTCCTAACACAATGTTTTATTAGGTGTGTACTCTTAAGAAGCAATATACATTAGCTCAAATGTCTCTCTGTTTTCTTTTTGGTGAACTGATTCTCACTGCATTCTAATAAATAAATAGCACTGTATTTCTTGCAACTATTTTTTTTAAAATATATTTTCTTGATTTTTTTACAGAGAGAAAGGGAAAGGAATGGAGAGTTAGAAACATTGATCAGCTGCCTCTTGCACGCCCCCTACTGGGGATGTACCCGCAACCAAGATACATGCCTTTGACCAGAATCAAATCTGGGACCTTTCAGTCCGCAGACTGACGCTCTATCCACTGAGCCAAACCGGTTTCGGCTCTTGCAAGTATTTATGATCTTTGATCATGTCTATATATTGATATCCAGAAAATACTATGCTCATTTTCTTCCACTGAAAACGTTTATTTGAACCCTCAAGTTATATTTATTTGAAAGTTAAGTTCAAAACTAGAATTAAAATTATTTTTGTAACAACACTGACCAAGTAATATGAATATTCTTATTTGTTTATGGACCTAAAATTTAATAATAGGCATCTAGTTGTTATTTCTCCATGGAGTAATTTATTTTCATTATTTATTAGGCCTTCTGTATTTTTTGTCTGCAATAAGGAAACTAGAAGAGGGCCCTGTCCTAGGGAGTTTGGCTCAGTGAATAGAGCGTCAGCACATGGACTGAAGGCTGCTGGGTTCGATGCCAGTCAAGGGCATGTACCTCAACTGCAGGCCGGATGCCCAGCCTGGTAGAGGCACATGCGGGAGAAAACCAATCAATGTGTCTCTCTCACATCGATGTTTCTCTCTCTGTGTCTCTATCTCTCCCTTCCACTCTTTCTAAAAATAGTAAAAATATCTCCAGGTGAAAATTAACAAAAAGAAGAAGGAGGAGGAGGAGGAGGAGGAGGAGGAGGAGGAGGAGAAGGAGAAGACATCTCATGCTCATAGTCATTTTGCTTCAATTTGAAAAACAAGTTTATAAATTTAGTCATGACTGTTAGGCACCGTAGGATTCTAATAAAAAAGAGGGATTATATCACCATATAATAATGATAAACTACAAATGCCTATATACATTATTTTTCTAGAGTAATTCAAATTGTTTTCATCTAGAAATGTCATATAAGATGTCAACATGGTAAACAATTGCCACTAATTAGGGTTTTTCAACAGTGATTTTAACACTGTTTTATATATGATCTTTTCAGTGTTTATAAAAAACATTTCACTGCATTTTAATAACCTGTAAGCACTTGCATTTTTTTATTCTAAACATTTATTCAAAATTCAGCTACCATCTATAAATTAAATTATACTGAGAAAGTGTCTGTAAATCAAAACCCTCTGCAATCACATTATGTTCTAAGTATTGAATCAATGAATACCTGTGGGCCTATTAATTGTAGATACTTTCAGGCCCTAGAGATAAATAATGATGAGCAAACCAGATATAGGTTGGCCCCGTTCTCATAGATACACAGAAAACTTCACTGCTGTCCTCAATACATGTAAGATGGGGAAGTAGATTTATGCATAAAGCTTTTGTAGCAATCATAAATATTAAAACTACTAGAGGCCCAATGCACAAAATTAGTGTAAGAGTAGGCCTTCCTTCCCCCACCGCCAGCACCAGCTTCTCTCTGGCACCCAGGATCCGGGCTTCCCTCACAGCCCTGGCTTTGTCCGGTCTAATTAGCATAATACACTTTTATTATTACAGATGGCAATGTATTATTAGAGGTCCAAGGGAAAAAAGAATTACGGAATGTCTGGAATTCACGTTCTAAACAATTTTTAACCTTCTTTTTTATTATGATTTTATTTTTTACTCAACCCTTTGCCACACAGTCCCCAACTACTGAAAACCACTGAACTTTTTACTATCTCCATGATTTTGACTTTTCCAGAATGTCACATAGTCGGAACCATACAGTATGAAGCCTTTTCAAATTGGATTCTTTCACTTAGTAATATGTCTTCAAGGTTCCTCCAAATATTTTCATGGCTTGATAGTGCTGAATAGTATTCAATTGTCCGGATGTACCAGCATTTATTTATCCATTCACCTCCTGAAAGACATCTTTCTGGCTTCCAAGTTTTGAAAATTATGAATAAAGCTGCAATAAGCACCCCTGTAAAGTTTTGTGGGGGCACAAGTTTTCAGCTCTTCTGTGTAAATGCCACAAAGCACAGTTGCTTGATTCTACATAAGAGTATATTTAGTTTTATAAGAATTCCATCATGCTGTTTTCCAAAGTGGCTGCATGCAACTTTTTGGGGGAGCTCTCTACTCTGTTCCATTAATCTATTTCTTTGCTATTTTGCCAGCACCACACTGTCTTGATTACTGTAGCTTTATAGTAAGACTTGAGGATGGATAGTGTTAGTGTTCAAACTTTGTTCTTCTCCTTCAATGTTGTATTGGCTTTTCTGGGTCTTTTTCCATATTCGTATAAATTTTAGAGTCAGTTTGTTGATATTCACAAAATGATTCATCAAGATTTTGGTTGATGGTAATAAAGACTAAGGTGAAAAACAAAGAAGGGAAAGCAGATAAAAAGTAATGAGGGGGAAGTAGGATGTGCACTTTTGGACATGGGAGGCATCATGGGAGCAAAAACTAGAAAAATCCTTATGAGAGAGTGATCCATGCCAATAATACTTGGTGAAAGCCATGCCAGACAAGGGCGAAGTTATGAGATAGGAATATGCTTCTATTTGTGAAAAACTAAGGAAATCCAGTCAGTTGAGGTGTGTGAGCAAATGGAGGATAATACAAAGTGGAGTCAGAAAGTTTATTGATTAAAAGGGTAAAACGTTGGTACTCTCCCTCCTGGAACATACCACCTTTCCTATTCTCCATCTCTTCCCTCTCGGCGGGTTACCTTTACCCTCTCTCTCCTAAGCTCTAGGGTCTCTTCTTTGGCCTCTGTAATTGTTTTCTAAATCTATTTCTTCTAGAGATCACTTCCATCTTGTGACTTTCTAAATAAACTTTCTCACCCTGGCTGGTTTGGCTCAGTGGACACAGCGTTGGCCTATGGACTGAAGGGGTGGTCAAGGGCACCTGCCTGGGTTGCAGCTGGATGCCCAATGTGGGGGCGGGCAAGAGGCAGCAGATCAATGATTTATCTCTCATCATAGATGTTTCTCTCTGTGTGTCCCTTCCTCTCTGAAATCAATAAAAATTAAAATAAAAAAAAAACAACCTTATCTTATAGTTTGAAAAATAAAATGTAATGGGGAAATGTTGGTAGGTTTTAAGGAAATTTCATATTGGGACTTACATATTAAAGATCATTTTGGCTACTGTTTTGAGAGTATATTGTAAACAGGGAGATCAGCTAATAGATTATTTTAATAATCCTGGTTAATAGCTTAAGACCAAGGTGATGATAGAGAAATTGTGTTGAAAACAGTGAGATTCTAGGTATATTTTGAACACAGAGCAAAGCTGAACTGATTTAATAAGCATGACTCATTCACTTATTGACCGGATATAGAGTATTTTAAAAAGTTAATAAACAAAAAAATAATTTTTTCAAGTTAATAAAGATTTCAAGGATTCTGGACTGAATTACTTCAAGAATGGTATTCTTATAAACTGGTATGATTAGAAACAGTGGGACTTAAGATTGTAGATGTGGTGATTGAGATGTTCACAAGTTCAGGATTGGACATGTTAAATTTAAGATACCATTAGACATCCACATGGAGAAGTAAACAGATAGATATATATAATGTATGTGCATTGTGTGTGTATATATATATACATATGGAAAAAGACCTGGTCTGAAAATTAACCTTGGACATCTAAAGCATGGTATTTGAAGATATGTGACTGGGTGAAGAGACTGTAGATAGTGAAAAGATCCAGAGATGAAAGTGTACCATCAAGTGATTTAAAAAAAAAAATAAACAAAGACCGTATGGCAGAACAAGGGATGAAAATGTTTCAAGGAACTGTCAACTGTTACTGTTGGGACAAAGAGAGTTGACTCAATAGACTGACCTTAACAAAAGCATTTTTAGTGAAATAAAAGTATAAAACCTGAGTGAAGGTTAATAAACCTGAAAGTAAAAATTAGTGTAATCTTTACTTGTTTCTTTTTTTTCCAAGTACCTACTGGGAAGTATTTATAAATTCTTAAAACTGTAACTTTACAAATACATATAAATACTAACCCAAGACATATGTATTAAATGCAGCTTTGCCTGGTAATCTTATTAAGATAGGACCTGACAAAGTATTCTGTTGTCTGATTACATAAGCACACTAAAAGTACAATTCTAAACAAATTCATTTAAGGAGGAAAATAAAAAGAGCAAGTTTAATCTTTCCTGGTATCATTAACACCTGATGTATTCCTAAGTGATAATCTACTTACCATTGTAGTTTCTTGAATAGTTGTAATAGGTTCTTAGTTCCTTCAAAACTACATTTCATGCCAAATTTAACATTCATCCTTCCATAGAAAACTTCAGGATTACTGAACACAAAGGGGATGATATTAACGTTTAAAAACCTTTAAGGATCCATACAATTGTCTTTAATACTAGAAAATGTTACTACTGATTCCTTTTGTAATGTAGCATTTATTTGGAACCACTTAGTTTTAAATAAGTAAAATGTTTATCAATTACTTGCATACCTAAAACTTTGGCCACCATGTCTTAAGATAATTTTAAACATTGAGGTCATTTATACCAATGTGTCTAGAGCAGTTATCCACAGGGGCAATTTTGCTCACCAGGGTACATTTAGCAATACCTGGAGACATTTTTTATTTTCATAACCTGAAAGGGGAAGAGAGGAATGCTACTGGCCTTTAGTGGGAGAGGACATGGTTGCTGCTAATATGCCAAAATGCAGACAGGCCGCTATAAATGATCTGCCTTAGAAAGTCAATAGCAGCAAAGTTGGGAAACTCTAAGAGCTGAAATTATGAAAGAGATACAGGAGCTTAAAGTACCTGAAATGTACTCTACACTGTAGATTCAAGACTACCTAGGTTCAAATATCCACATTTGAATAAGAGAAGCAATTTAATTCATCCACATCTTAGTTTTAACTTTAAAAATGAGTATTTGAGATAATCCATGTTAATTCATTTAGTTCAGTTCCTGACATGTACAATGTGCTCTAATAAAATATCCTATATAATACAGATGTAATATGCAAATGGCATTACGCTGTGAAGCCTAACAACTGATCATGTAACAACCAGATCATGGATCAGCAGGAGGGTAGGGCAGCAAGCTACATGCAGGTGGCAGAGTGCTTCAGGAGGGGGCAGGGCAACAAGCTATGGGGGGGGAGGGTGCTGAAGGGGAGAGTGGTAGGAGGAGCTACAGGAGGGCAGGGCAGTGGGCGGAGTTACTGGAGGGTGGCAGTGAGATACTGGTGGGCAGATTCATGCGCAGGGCTATTCGGTTATATAGTAAAATCCAAAATGTTCTATGGTGTAATGACTCTCACATACACACCTATTTGAAAATTTGATATATAAGATATGGCTAAGTCTTGAATAGCCACCATTGAAATGTTCTGCTCATTAGATAAATTTCAGACTTGGCTAAAAGGTCTGAGCCACGTAACAGAGGTCAATATACATATTAACATTTTCTTCCACTGTGAATTCCAATTCCCCCAGTTTGAAAAAGAGAACTCTTGCACACTTTCCCCACCTGAAAATGACTACTAATGCACTTCCTGGCTTTTGAAAACCTGCCAAGAGTCAGCCCAAATTCCCAAGATCTGTTCTTGGCCACTAGCTCCACAGTTAGCAGTGATAGACTTAGATCCAACTAAAATCTCATTAGACCACCGTGACTGATAACGTTGAAAATCTTCAGCAGAAAATGCATGGTAAACATTAGCAATTGCACAACTTCGTTATCAGCCAGTACAGATATCTAGAAGTTTCCATTTTGCCAAAGAAGCATAAATATTCTTCCCAATCTGCCTTTGTATAACTTCCAGTTGCAGTTATCATACTCTAGTGAAGTTATGGTCTATACACAAAAAAATGTTTTATTGAGTAACTTAAAGCCTTATTTTTAAATTATACACATACTAGAGGCTCAATGCACAAAATTCACACAAGGGACTTGCCCCAGCCTTTGTAGCTCTGGCTTCATCCAGACAATCATCTGGACAGTCCTTCTTCTGTTCGTTCTAATTAGCATATTAGCTTTTTATTATATAAGATATACAAACTCAAGAAATCCCTTCAATTCTAATATTATTTCCCACGCCCTAGTAATAACATTCAGAGAACATTTTCAGCATTACATAGTGAGACAGCCCTAGCCGGTTGCTCAGTGGTTAGAGCATTGGCCCATGAACTGAAGGGTTTCTTGGTTATGGGCTTGATCCCCTGCCCCAATCAGGGTGTGTGTAGGAGGCAACCAATTGATGTGTTTCTCTCCCATTGATGTGTGTCTCTCTCTCCAATATGTCTAAAAATCAATGGAAAAAAAATATCCTTGGGTGAGGATTAACAACAACAACAAAATAGTGAGACATATCAAGTTTCAAATATTTATTGATCAGTGTAAACCCCAACACAATACACCAACATGATTTTGTGCATTTGGAGGGGAAATATTTCCTGGTTAAGTGGAAAATTGTGCGGATGGCTTCTGGAAGACCTTCATTTTAAGCAGCTTTATAGTGAAACATTTCATTTAGAAGTCTGGACCTTCTTTCTTCAGTTTGCTGTAATCTACATTCACTGAATAGAACTTGAAAAAGAAAAAAGATAGTTTACATAATCTATCATATACACAAAGATGGTATAGAAGTTTTAGAATTATTCAGCTTTCTATAGTAAAGATAACAGACACGATTTTTTTCTTAAGTATGTTTTTAAGTTTAACTTTATTGTTGAAAGTATTACAGACCTCCTTTTATTTCTCCCACTGACTCCTCTACCCTGCTCCTTGCTCCCACCCCCTCCCAGGTCTTTAACAATGTGAAAGTCATTCAAAGACACTAAAACTCGAGTTCTTTAATAATGATTTTGTAAGGTCAAAATATTCAGTCTCCACAGAAGAGCAGTATTAGTATAATCTGTTATTCAGAAGCCATAAGAAATTGTTTCCTAGGGGATAAGAATTCCTTATGATACATACTTCCAATTTTTAAATTTTTACTTCCATATCCACTAAGTATACAGATGAATCTCCAACAGAGGGATACGAAGCATTATCATTTCTACTTTGGTTAGCAAAGCTTTGTAAGTTAGACAGGAGAGATTCATGGCAACCAAGATAAACTAGTAATGTGGTAATATTTTGTTGTATGGCTTACATAACTTTTTCCAACAGAAATTGGTTTGCCTTGATGGCTTTTTTTTCTATTACTTTCCTAACCCAGACTGCATCAATATCAAACTGACCCCTGACCACCTCCGGTACAAAAATTTTTAAATAGTATTGCGCTTTTGCTTTTAAATAACATTGTATATTTGGAAATTTTATAATTATATTTAATTAATCTTAGAAAACCTGCCTCTAACTCTCAAAAACTTTCCTTTTTAATGGTTCATGTTATCAACTGCTCCACACTGAGTAAACATTAGAATTTATAAGTAAGCCAAAACATCTTGAGTTTATTCATTCGTGTGCCAAAAACACTGAAGAGTTGTGCTGTAATTACTTGAAGAATACATAAACCCCAGAAAAATCCAAAATTACAGAATTATTAACATGTTCTTCAGGGATTTAAGCAAGAAGCTCATAAATCTGTATCCATTATTTCTTGAAGCTCTTTGCTTTATTTTTCCAAACATACCCTTTTTTTAATCTAACTGAAATACTCTTATTTGATGTCTTAAAAAAAAAAATCCCCATGTAGTAAAGATACATTTGAAATACATAGACTTTCATAAACAGAAAAGTATGAATGAGCCCTAAAAAGTTTTCTTTGCGTTGACATATTCTCTTATGAAGCAACTGAACTGAAATGAGTTAAACAAAACTGTGCTATCCCTAACAACATATTACAAGATCATTTATAAAAGGAACTGCAGGTTATATATTAAGAAGAAAATAAACTTTTGTTGGGCTCTTTTAATAGAAACTAGGCACTATAAGCAGAATGCTTTATTTATCTTAGTAATTATCACAACCATACTCATTCCTATTTTATGAAAGAGGCAATTGAAGACCAAGTTGCCAAACACTGAATAAGCAGGATCAAGCTCCCACATCCATGCAGAGTGGAGAGTTCATGGTATTGTTACCAATTTTCTCAGAACTAAGCAGGCTTCTATTTGGTTCCATGTGCCAGTATCAAAATTTTGTTGAAGAAATTTTCAAGTCTGCTTTATTTTTCAGCTTCCATGTCGCCATTCTTTTTCTCAATTTAATGGTGGCTACCATGAAGGTCTTTGAAACAGTTGGGAAGGCACAATATATTCTGATCTTAGTTTTGGCTGTTTTATTCAACTGAGAAGTGTTGCTAGGCCTTTGAAGCTTAAATCTCATGTTTATATTAATTAGCTTTTGCTAGATTATAAAGTGGAACAAATAACCTGTGGTTATAACAATAATGGTCTATTTTAAATTCCTCACATTTCATATCACTTACAAACTGACGGCCCCAATGTTCTCCTCATTCAAATCCTAGTAATCCTTAGCTGTCAACTGTGGTTTCATGATAAATGGAAAACAACAATGGGAGCAACCACACACTGGTTTAGAAGTGGCAGATACCACACTGCCCCTCACTTATGATTTGCCAGAGCAAGTCATGTTGCCAACCCTAATGTAGGTGCACCAGAAAAACAAATTCTCTTAGGTGAAGGGCAGTGAATGACAGAATAATCTAGTCTACCTCACTGTTTGGGTTTAGAGACAGTAGTAGGCTTTGTTCACTCTTGGCTCAGTAGTTTCTGGACTGGTCCCCTTCTATTTATTCTTGCAAATCATTCTATTCTTCTACATGCTCATCTCTTGGCCAATAGAGCTAGCAATAATAATCCACTAGTATGCTGTTTTCCAAAACTCTTTCTAATGCAGCTCTTCAGATAAGTAGTCCACCTTCCAAGTACAGCAGGTGACACTTTACCAAATATTTTGCCATTATATGATTCATCTTTCCAATTTCTAATATCAGTGTCACAGCCATTCACAGCCCATTCTATGCTAAACACATTAGCTTTCTGTTGTAGCAACGTTCCATTTCCAAACTTACATGGCTTCATACTGGCATGTTATTGTGTCTCCGAACGTTGGCAACTGGCTTCATTGTCAGAATCACTGGGAGCTTTATGAACTACACATACTCAGAGACTCCAATATATTCTTTGGTGGAAGGATCAATACCTGTGTTTTGTTTGTTTTCTTTTTTAAATGTTATTGAGTGTGACACAATTTGCTCTGGAATGGACTTGATTTAAACAATTTGTAAGAGAAAAAACTAAAACATGATTCTTGTTTACTATTTTATTGAGGCAAAATTTAATACACAGATTAGATGGCTCACTTCAGCTCTACTGATGCATTCTTATTTGTTCCTTGAAGGGAGATCTTTTTAAGAGATTTGGAGGCCAAATTATAATCTGAAGGCTGAGTGTAAAACTTAGAATCAGCAAAGGGTGATAATTAGCTTAAAGGTTGCTGCTATCAGTAATGATAGTATCCACCTCCATTATGGAGGTTTATCTCCTAAGGGGTTTTAGACACACACTGGTCAGAGTTCCTCTTCTTGAAAATGCTTAAGTAAACTGCTATTTCTCTTTTGATGAAGCAGGCTGGTATAGGAGAGAGTGCATAGGTGAGTTATATACTTTCAATAGGTAAATTGTATGGTATGAAAATTATACCCGAATAAAGCTGTTGGGCTTTTCATTTTGTTATTTTGACATTGCAAGGGTTTGTTTTTATATACAAAAATTTTACACATAAAGAAGGTCATGTTTGGGGAATCAATAAATGGTCTCTGATTTGCAAGGACATATGGACCTTGAGGGCATTATACTAAACGAGAAAGTCAGAGAAAGACAAATACTATATGATATCACTTACATGTGAAATCTAAAACACTGAACATATAAAAACAGAGTAGAATGGTGGTTCCTAAAAGGTGGAAGAATTGGAAGATATTTAAGGGTATAAATGTGAAACTAGTCGATAAGTTCTGGAGACCTAAGGCTCAGCATAGTGATTACAGCCAATTATATTATAAATTGCAAAGTTGCTAAGAAACTAGATCTTAATTATCCTCAATGCAAAAGAAGAAATGATAATTGCATGTCATAAAAGTGTTAGTTAACACTACTGTAGTAATCATATTGCAATATATCAATGCATTCAATTAACATGTACAAACTTATGCAATATTATATGTCAATTATATCTCAAAAAAGTAAGTAAATGGTATCAGTCCATAAAATCAATCTGTAGACCACTCTTCAGAAAAAATTTTAAGTTTATCAAGAAGGTTCATGGTAAAATTTCAGTTTCAACTGACTTCCATTTGTTCCTACTAATCTTCACATAAAATATTTCAACCACACCAACAAGGAAGAACAGCTAATGAAAACATAGATTAGTGCTACTCAAAGCATAGTTCATGGATCAGCAGTGTCAGCATCACCAGAAACCTGGTTAGAAAGGAATATTCTCTATCACCACATCAGAGCAGCTGAATCAGAATCTCTGGGGGTGGAGCTAAAGAATCTGTTTTTACAAATTTTCCAAATGGTACCTATGTACACTGAAACTTGAGAAAAACCACACTAGACAAAGATACATGAAAATGGTAAACAAGAGCTATACTATCGCTTCTTTCTTAATCAAATCAGTAGGATTGAGACATTATTTTAATTTCACATTCAGAGTCCAGTCTGTGAATAAAATCCTTAGCAAAAAATAGTTATTAGAAAAATATGCCATTTTAATTTCACAGACCAATCGAGCAGCTCTTCAGAGTTCTTTATAGTTTATAACCTGGCTGTTCAGTGTGTGTTTCATAACGTATGTTGTATACATCCAATTTCAAAAACAACTACTCCATGAGAAAATGTACTAAAACACAGTTTGCAGCAATTCTGAAACAATTTTGTAGCTTACCTTGTATTGCTCATTGGGACCCAGTTTGTTCCAGGGTTCTGGGTTATTCTTTCTGTCCCAACTAAAAAATAAGACATTATGATCATTATTGCAATAAAAACTACTTAAAATGGTTTCCTACTTATTTAAAATCTAATGTTTTGAATAGATCTTGTTTATTATTAAGTGAAGTATGGTGTTGTTTTCATTATAAAGTTGTAATGGTGATTGGATCTATGATAAACAATCCCTTATTAGCAATCAGATATAAGGTAAGCACAGAGCCTCTTGGGACAGTTGCCCTTGGCCCTATCCCTGTCACAGGGAACTTTATACCTGGCTGTTTTCTATTTCTCAAATGTTACATAGAAAAATGCATAAAATAACAATGAATCCATCTTTTCTCCTTGCCTGTTGTTTTCCAACTTCAAGCAACCAACCAAAAAATAACAACCACCACAAAAATCACACCATATTATTGTGGGAAAGCAGGCAAAAAGCATTTACATGGGTCAGCAACCCTGATTAAGCATCTTATAGGGACAGTTATCTCAATCTTTACATTACCAGATAGGTATTCGCAGTTCTCCTCTACCAATGAGAAAATGAGGCTCAGAGCAATTTGGATGATCTCATGAAGCAAGAAAGTGACAACTGCAGAACTGGGATCGGAACTTACTGGATGGCTACAAAACTCTGGTTCTTCCTATTACTTCAGGCTGCCCCCCCCCCCCATCCCCCAGAAAGACTGTGACCCCTACCCCAGATGAATAAACCATCAAAGTCCCAAACGCTCTCAGGTACTTACCAGACATCGGGATTGAACAACGCCAGCCGTGTGACATACAGCATCGCTCCAGTGCCCCCGGCTCCGATAAATATGAAGAGGGGGATCAACTAGAGTCAAACACAAGACAGACAAGAGTTAACAGTCGTCTTCAAATAACTATTAGACGGGGATCATGGAAAGAAAAGCTCCAGGAGTTCCTACATGTTGATCCCCGAATTTCAAATGACTACTTTCCAATTCTGTCTTTAAAAATATATATATGTATTCTACTGCACCTCTTCATACATCCTCCCTAATAAATTTCCCAGCTCCCTTTATTTCTCAGCGTGAAAAACGGGCTCTTGGCAAACTACTGAAGCTTGCCTCCATATATATATATTTATGTTATGAAACACACACTGAACAGCCAGGTTGAGCAAACAGCAACACGCCGACACAAACATTCGTTTTTTGGGCACCGCCTCTGAAAACATCCTGCTACCAACTGCACTTAGGATAGCGATGGAAGACTGCCTGATTGAGTTTTTAAAACCACAGTACGTGCATGTGCGAGGGGGAGCGAGGAATGAGATGCAAAACAATTTAAATGCAATGAAACAATGCGTCATCCAACTCCGCAAAATGCCAAGGCGTCAAACTGAGGCTTCCAAGATCCCAGGCCCTCGTATTCGCCATGACGCAATGCAGTGTGTGCACAAGACCCTTTAACAGAGAGGAGCCCGGCACAAACAACGGGTAGCCTCAGCGGCGCTGGTCTGCAACCCGCACAGCCCACAGCCGTCCTCTGGGTCCGCGCAACCTGCAAGAAGGCGGGGCCGGCGGCTTATTCCAACACC
>PVJN01026083.1:0-19687 GCA_004026805.1 Lasiurus borealis
TTTTCCCTGAAGACTCTAGGTACCTGCTGCCCAGGTGTCTGAGGCTCCTGCAGCTGGGGTCAGCCTCAGCCGGTGGGCTGTCAGCCACAGAGGACGGTGCCCCAAGGCCATCCGTCTTGGAAGGGAGAAAGGTGTCCAAGGAGGGGCGGAGGGAAGAAATGGGTCGCATAGGCTGGTTGGTTTCAGCAGGGGCAGTTCCCGCAGCCCCGTGCCTGACCCATAGCTGGTTTCCGTCCTGTCTGGCCTGCGCTCCTTTCTTCCTGGCTGTGCCTCGGAAGGTGGGGGGGGGGGGGGGAGAGACACAGCATCCCCAGGGCTCTGCCCAGCAGGCGAACGTGGGAGCTTCTCCTGCCCCCAGGCTTCAGAAGGTAAAACCACGGCCCCGTGGCTGGACATTGCCTCCAGGGGTCAACAGAGACTCGGACTCGGAACTAGGGTGTCCTGGGCAGGACTCCAGTCAGAACAGTGTGCTCCCACCTCCTCCCGCTGCAGCACCCGCCTGCCGCCCCTGCCTTCTCTCTTCCCTCTGGATCAGGGAGCAAGGCGTTCCCAGGCTAAAGGCAGGCCACAGGCTTATGCCACAGAAAGGGCTTCGGGAGGGGCTTCAGGTGCCCGCCCTGGATCGCTGGGAGCTCATCTACAATCACAATGTTCCTTGTAATGAGAGTTAATGAGCGTGTTGGCTGCGAGGGGCTTTCTCTTACCAGACCCCCGTCAGCCAGGCCAGGAAAGAGCCGAAGCTCCAAAGCTCACTGGCCCCAGGCAGGCAGTGTGGCTGCTCGGTGGCAGGACTGGGCCGAGGCTGTCTGGTGGCAAAGTCTGATGCAGGTGAAAGGAAGAGATGGACATTCTACATTCACGCTTCCCGGTCACAGCCGCGTGAGTGGTGCGGGGGAATGAGCCGTGGCCCTTCCTTCCCAGGCACTCCAGGCATCCCTCTTAGCCAGCCCCGACCGTGGCTCCCTCTGGAGCAGCTCGGGCCCCTGCAGACCCTCAAGCCTTTTTAAGCACCAGCCTCGCTCACCCCGCCTCTCACAAGCTCCTGTATGTCACAGACCCCAGGCCGAGCCTCTCAGCCAGAGTGGCTCGGAAGGGGCGCCTGTGAGCTCCCCATCCACTGCATCCAGGCTGACCTCTGTGCCCCTCGCAGGGCCTCGCCCAGATGCTTACCAGCTGGCGGCTTTGGGGGTGCAGAACCCAGCATACTATCAGGTCCCTCCGAAGGCCCTCTGGTGACTGAGAGGGTCAACCAAGAGGCAGGGGGCTTCCAGGCCCACACAGTTCCCAGCACCCACATGGCCTCCACACACCTGCCCCTTGGAACACGGCAGGACAGACAGCCCCGGCCACTCTGGGAGTCCATGGGAGTGGTCATGGGACCACTCAAGTTACCACAAGGGACTTTAGGCCATTCACTCTGGAGGCTACACTGAGTGGCCAGGTTATTATAATCTCTGAACGCATAATAATTGGCCACTCAGTGGATATCCTATATAATAAAAGGCTAATATGCAAATTGTCCCCTTGATCGGGAGTTCGACCAGCAGGCAGGCTGGCCAACAGCCCATGTCCCCTCTCCCTGGCCAGGCTGGCCGGACCCCACCCCCGCACAAATTCATACACCGGGCCTCTAAAATACACACACACACACACACACACACACACACACACACACTCTGAGTGGCCAGATTATTATGTGTTCAGAGATCATAAAGATAAAATCATAATAATCTGGCCACTCGGTGTATTTCAGGTTCTAGCCCTCTCACCTGAAGGCCACAGGATGGCCTTTTCCAGCTTTTGCCTCACAGCCATCCTTGGAGGTGGGTGGTGCAAGGGCTCATTATTACCCCATTTTCCTGACAAGGACATTGAGGCCCAGGGAGGGCACGGGGCTTAATTATCGGTAGTGCTGGATTATCAGTTTATTTTATTCATTTGTTTTTCCAGTGGAAGTAACTTGATAATTATAAGAGTAATTTCATGCTTGTAATTAAACACACACACACAACACAGAAAAGCAGAAAGGATGCTAACAGTCACCCCTTGGTTACACCGCACGGAAGCAGCAGATCCTCCGGAGGTTTCCCTCCGTGTGTGAGCTGGTTGTATAAACACATTTATTCCTTAAGCAAAAATAAGGATGTGCTATGCCAGTCCTCTTCTCCCCATGTCATGCGTGCCCTTCCATTTCAATAACAGAAGATGTGTATCGTTGTTTTAGAGGACCAGGTAGTGTTCTGTTGCATGAATCATTCCATTTAATGATACCGTCTCCCGCCGATAGGCGCGTGTTCAGTTGGTTCTGTTTTCCCTGTTCCACACGGCGCTGGGACACAACATCCTTGAACTACATCTTGGTGTGTTTTTCTGATTCTTTCCTTAAGATAAATTCTTGCTGTCAGGATTGCTGAACGTGTGCATTTTTATGAGAAAGCCGCATTGCTCTCTTTCAAAGAGGCCGTTTCCCCATCGCACACCACTGCCTACTGCCCCCGCCGGTGGCCGGCCCAGCGGACTTCCTCCTTCCTTGAGCACAGGGCCACCGCGTCCCGGTTCACGGGACAAAGTAACCAGATCTCATCGGCACAAAGCAGCGCAGAGAGAAAGGGCAATTGTGTTCTGGCCCCACGGGCTTCCTCCCCCGCTGAAGAAAATAAAAGGGAACAAAATTGGCCTTCGTTCTTAAAGATAGTTCTGAAGATATTCGTAGAATCCGTGCCCTTCGCGGCATTGTGGTGTTCTGTCTCTACCCCCACTTGACCCTGGGCCAGTGGCTCTCCCGCTCTGAACTTCATTTCCCCTTTGCCCACCGGTCCTTGCTCTACCTACATTGCACCCAGTACTCTGAGCAGATTCCTCCCCCCAGGAGCCGGGCGGCACAGGGCCAGTCCAGGCCTGGGGGTGGGAGACCTGTGGCCCTCGCGCTCCTTACTGCCCGGTGAGGATTGGCAGGAACCTGGCGGGCGTGGCGGGCGGATTCTGGCAGGCAGATAGGAAGGGGTAGCTAGGCTGCTTAGGGTCCACTTCCAGAACTCAGCCCGTAGGCCCAGTTTCATCGGGCCACTTCCCATCTGCCTTCTTCCTGTGCCGTGATGGGGCTGGATGCAGTGGGGTGCTGGAGAAAGATGGAGTCGGGTCCTTCAGCCCCAGGACCGGCTGGCTCGGACCAGGGTGTAGGCCTTAGAGCCTTGGTCTGTGAAGTGGGATAATGAGCCCAGCTGGGGAAGGTGCGCAGGCTGACGCAAAGACTTCTGCCCAGATCCTGGTCCTGAAAATGAGCATCCTCATTCCCCTCCCCAGGCCTGGGACCCCTGCAACAGGGAACAGCTGACTAGAAAGGACGGCAGCGGTTTCCCTCCTCCTCCACCAAGGACACACCAAGAGGGCAGCTGCTGAAATAGCAGGAAAGATGTAGGTCAACTGGCCAGTGGGGAGGACTTGGCTGCCTGGAGCACCGCCGCTTCTCCGGTTGGGAGGGACGCTAGGAACCCTCCGATCTGCACTGGGAGCCCCAGGGTGGCGGCTTCCCGGGCGGCCTGGAGCAGCTAGTTAAGCAGAGGGAGCCAAGGCGAACTGGTTAACCTGCCAGGCCTGGCATGGTTAGTGATCCAGGAGGTTCACCAAGTGCGTCCAAATTAGCATCAGAGAGTTGGCAGCTGATAAGAGGCAGGACGGCCCCGTCAGGCCCAGGTTAAGCTGCTGGAGTGAATAGCTGGAGACCGAGGCTGGGCTTTCCTGGTGGCCTGAATCCAAGGACATTCAAGCCAGTGCTCCCCTCTCCCTCTCCACTTCCTGGACCCCGAGCTGCCATCTGCCGCCCACCTGCCCTCGGAGCCCTCTCAGCCGTGTGCCCCAGCTCACGCGCATGTGCACCGGGTGTGCGTGCTCGAGGAGGGGTGCGCCATGAGGGAGGGGACTTATGGATACACCGAGGCTGCAGGGCCAAGGACATCCTTCTTCCCCCTGCCCCCCTTCCCCCTCACACACACACACACAGGCCACGGCGGCCCAGCCCAGCCAAAGCCAAAGCCCCCCACTGGCTGTTTGTGGTGGGGAATTATTTGTAGCTGGAGAGGCGCCAGCAATCTCTGTTCCCACCCTGCCCCCCCGCCATGCAGCCTCTCCCCACGGGGCCTCAGCCTGAGCCCACTGTCTAGCCCCCACCTAGAGGGCTGAGGTTGAGATTATCGGCCTGGCCCGGTCCACTGGCCCACCCCTGCTTCACCCCTGCCCCTCTTGGGGTCTCTACTCATGGGGAGCCAGGCACCTCCAGGCCTCTTTTGGCCTTATTCCCTGGGATTCCTTTAAAAAAAAATTATATATATATATAGTTGATTTTTTTACAGAGAGGAAGGGGGAGGGATAGAGAGCTAGAAACATCGTTGAGAGAGGGACATTGATCAGCTGCCTCCTGCACGCCTCCCACTGGGGATGTGCCCGCAACCCAGGTACATGCCCTTGACCTGAATCGAACCTGGGACCCTTCAGTCCGTAGGACAGTGCTCTATCCACTGAGCCAAACCGGTTAGGGCTCCCTGGGATTCTTTTGCTTCTCCCTGAGAGCCAGGGTATTCACAGGAGTCCCAGGTGGGAGTGGGGGTGAGGGTGGGGTCTCAGGAGCTGCCCCTGTTCCCTGAGGCCAGGAGACCCCTGAGCAGGGAGCAGAGACTGTGAAACTGCAGCCCCTCACGCAGGGGGACATAGCTAAACACGCACACAGAGCCAGAACCAACTCTTTGTTGCTGCATTCTCTCTGGAGTTCCGCCTGTTTATTTTTTGCTGAGTTTGACCAGGCCAGCAGAGCAAACTTTGTATCCGCTGTGTTTGTGACACTCTTTTGTCTCCCTCCCCTATCCACCCCTCTCACCCCGCAGGCCAAGGGAGCAGGGTGGGCAGGGACCAGTGTGGCCCCCCAGTGCCAGCCGGACCTGGGTTCCCACTGCACTTCCTCTGCATCCTGGCTGGGGGTGGGGGTGGGGGCAGGGGGCAAGTCCCTGGAACCTGAGCCCCAGATGTGGGTAAAAGTAATTTCTGGGCCATAGAAACCACGTCGGGTCCCACAGGGCGGGTCAGTTCTTCCTTAGCCAGGACCTGGGCCACACCAGGGCCCCGAAGTCTGCCCGCCTGTGGTGCAGCCCCTGGCCCCGGGGCCTCTCCTCTTCCAGACCCCTCACCCTCCCTCTCCTTGGCGCTGGGCCCTCCCACACTTGCATTCTGTGCAGAGTTCACCCCCTTATCTGTGTGGGTTCACGGACCCCTGCTGCCATGCTCTCCCACACCCTTGGCTCTCGGACCCACCGGGAACCAGGGAGCCTCACCTTGTCACTGACTTGCTGAGTGGCTGAGCATGTCTCTGCCGCTCTGGATTCTGTCTCCTCACCTGATCGGGCAGGCGTTAGGACTGGATCAGGAGTTTGAATCACTTCGGGCAGCTTTTGAAATTCAGATCCCCGGCCCCGGTCCCCGCCTGACTCCGAACCTCTGTTTACTGTGCAGCCTGGAGGAAGCCATAGACGTGAAGACACCCTCTTCCCTCTTCCCTCCCCCTCCCCCCCACGTCGTGGTCCCCTGCCTCTGACTGCTCCTGCATGGGTCACCTCATCCGTGAGAGGCCTCCCTGTGACCCCGATTACAGCCAGGCCTCTCACAGGACTGCCTGGGGTCCAGTCCATACTTCACTCCTTTCCTAGCTGTGTGACCCTGGGCAGGTTGCTTCACCTCTCTGAGCTCTTGCCTCATCCGTAAGCTAGAGCCCTCAACTCCGAGCCCTCGAGGCGGCTGGAGGACGATGTGAGTTAACTTACAAAAGGCACGGTGAGCAGTGCCCGGCCCAGTGCTCAAGTGAAGGTTCGCCGAGCTCATTTCGCCTTCCGTGAACCCTCATTTCCTGTCTGCACTTCAGGAATCCCCTCCCTGGCCAAGCTTCTTCACTGCTGGGCAGAATGGGAGGGGCTCGGGCCCCCACGGGCTCCTTTGTCTCCCCTTCTTCTTCCCTGCGGCCCCGGGCCATAAGTTACTGTCCTAGTTTAATTAGGAAGAGCCCTTCCAGAGACCTCATTAGGAAATGAGCCCAGAGCCTCAGGGACCTCTGGGAGGGGTGGGTTGCTGGAGGAGGTGGCGTTGTGCCTGCCCCTGCCCAGCCCAGGGCCCCGTGCTCGCTCACTGACGGGACGGCACAGATCTGTGACATGCAGCGTGGGCAGCCAGTGCCCTTGTCCTCTGTCCCCTGCCCTGCACCAGCCTCGCCCCTCGGATGGGGTGGCGGAAAGCTGAGAGAGGAGGTTTCTCTCCGATTCTGCTCATGGTCCCCAGCCTGGCAAGAGCAGGCCCTGGCGAACGTGTGCCGAGTGAATGAATGAGTGTGAGCCACAGCTCTGAGGCTGGAGCCGCATCCTCATTCCGCCCAAGCAGCCTGCCCACTGGCATCCCCATGCAGGATTCCCGCCGCAGCCTCAGGGCGGGGTGTGTGGAGGGGTTCCAACTTCTGCGAGATTTCCTCCAGGGACAGGGAGTCACTAACTGACCTGATAGCCCCTTCTGTCCAGGGACAGCTCTTCCTGGAGAAAATCCGTCTTCTTTTCAATCCTGGATCTGCCTCCGGTGACTCTCCTGGCCCCCTCTGGTCCCAGCTCCGTTTCTGGGGCCTCTGCTCACCAAGACTGCCTTCACCCCAAGCCTGCGTAGGGTCCCCTCCCAGCCTGTGACAGCTGACATGCTGTATGACCTCAGGTGAGGCCCATCCTCTCTCCGTGGCTTCTCAGGGCCCCGGGGGCCGCGCTCTCGGGCTCTGCAAACGCTGGCTGTCTCTGTTACCCACCTGCCAGGGAAGTGGAGGGTGAAGACGGATGTGCCGGTCCTTGAGGTAAAGGTGACATCTCTACAGACAGCTTGTTCTCCTGGTCAGCAGGCGGGCAATGCCCTCACCCTGTGATGACCTGCACGCAGGCACCGGAGGCTGAGTATGGACCTCCTCTGCCCCCGGCAGCAGTCCGCAGCATGGATCTCACCCGGGCCCTGGGAGAGTCACCGGAGGCAGATCCAGGATTGAAAAGAAGACGGATTTTCTACAGGAAGAGCTGTCCAGGGACAGAAGGGGCTATCAGGTCAGATAGAGCCCACGTTTCCTCACCTACAGGAGCCACCAAACCCTTAGATTCCTCCCCTGCCCCGGGCCAGTCCAAGCCCTCTCCCCACTCACTGCAGCCTCCCTGGCGGCTGCAGCAGCCCTGGCCTGCCCGCTCTGCAGCTCTTCAACGCGCACAGTTGTGTTCTGTCCTTGCTCAGCGGCGCCCTTTCTCAGACAGTCCCCCCTGCCCGGGGCCCTTCCTCTGCTTGTCTGACCCTGCTTTCCCTCCGGAGTCATTTCCAGGAACCTTCCCCCACAGGTGAGTCGGGGCCTCCTCTGGGCTTCGACTCCTGTGTTTCCCTCATCTCCATCCTTGCCATCTGTACTGGCATGATCTGGTTCAGAGTCTGGGGTTCACCGTGGCTGATGTGACTCAGGTAGTAGAGCACTGAAAGGTTGCCAGTTCAATTCTTGGTCAGGATACATGCCTGGTTTGTGAGCTCCATTTTCAGTAGGGGGCCTGCAGGAGGCAGCTGATCAATGATTCTCTCTCACTGATTTTTTTCTCTGTCTCTTCCTCTCCCTCTCTCTCTCTCTCTCTAAAAAGTAAATTAAAACCTATTTTTTAAAAGTTTGGGGTCACACCAGATCCCGGACCTCAGGGGGACCTGGCCAGGGCCTGGGAAGGAGGGTGGAGGGGAAGAAGGAGGGATGGGGTCTCTCTGGCCTGGTACATGCCCAGTGCCCCTCCCACCCACCCCATGCTATGTTTCCACACCTCATGCTGTATGTGCCCAGACAGGGGTGTTTCTGTGGGTCCCCTGGAAGCATCCGGTGTGGACTGGCACCTTTGAGTCCGAGCTCCAATGTTCACGGAAGGCCTGCTCTGTGCCAGTGCCCAGCCAGGACCTGGGGAGGATCTATAGATGGAAAAGCAGGCCCTGTCTTCTGAGCCGTGGCTGCCTTATTCAATGTGTGACCTTGGGCAACGGGTGTCCCTTCTCTGAACCTCAAACTTCCTCAAGACCCCTCTCCCTTTTCCCTGGGATATCTGTGCTGTGGTTGGGGTGAGATATGGGCCCCCCAGGACGGCAACTCTGCAGTTGGGCCAGTACTTCCTCTCCTCCTGGCCTCAGGGGGCCGGGGACCAAGCTTCACGGAGAGGGGAGTGAGCAGGAGTTTTGCTCTCTTTTCTCACCACTGCTCCCACGAGGGTGAGCACTCATCCTGGTGCGCTCAGCACTGTCCTGGTTTTTAAACTGAAAGTTCCATGCCAGATGGGCTGTGATAGGCAGTCTGCCCGCACCCCATAACCCTGTTCGCTGCGCCCCCAGGTCTGCAGCAGGGCTTCCTCATTGTTCGTAGGTTCTACTGCCAGTTGGTCAAGGATCACTTTTTTTAAAAAAAAGGTAAAGAGTGCCGAAACCAGTTTGGCTCAGTGGATAGAGTGCCAGCCTGCGGACTGAAAGGTCCCAGGTTCGATTCCGGTCAAGGGCATGTACCTTGGTTGCAGGCACATCCCCAGTGGCAGGTGTGCAGAAGGCGGCTGATCGATGTTTCTCTCTCATCCAATGTTTCTAGCTCTCTATTTCTCTCCCTTTCTCTCTGTAAAAAAATCAATAAAATATATTTAAAAAATAAAAATTAAAAAAAAGGTAAAGAGTTGATTTCTTCCTCATGTTTGGAGGAATTCAAGGAGAAATGAAGCACCTTGGAAGGAAGGAAGGTCTGGAGGAGCCAGGGCCGAGCATCCTGTTTGGGGTGCTGGTGGACTGTCCAGGAGACCTAGCTGCTGTCCTGATGCTGCCTCTCACCCGGTGGGTGGCTGATCCCGCCTCCCACCCGGCTGTGTGGCTGCTCTCGGGGCTCAGCTTCCCAGCACTGCCCTGTGCATCTCACATTACGTTCTTGCTGGCTGCCATGTACATCCTTCCAGACATTGTTCCGGCACCATTCTGACCTCTCCACTGCCAAGAGGAGGGCAGCTGGATCCCCATCCCCACACCAAATAGGAAGAAGCCGGGGACACCAAACCTTTGCCTGTGCCAGGCCCCGTGACTCACAAAGCCTTGCCACATCATGCCTCCGGCTCCGAGTGGCCCTTTGGAGGCACGCTCGCCAGGATTGACTGCTCAGCTGTAAAGTCAGGGACACTGAGCCCACAATCCCACAGGATCCCCACCTCTTCATAGGCAGGAAGCGGTAAGGGATGAAAACAGACAGTAGCTTGCTGTGGCCGTGGTATGTAGAGGTTGCAAATAAGTGTGTGTCACTGGCTGGCTGGTCCCCGCCCCCCCACACTCCCACTTAGTCAATGTCTTCATCAGCAGGAAAGAAGCAGATAGACAGAAGGGAGAGGAAGACACAGGGGTGGGGGGAGAGCAGGAGCAGGGTGCAGGGAGCGCTCGGGAGGCAGTGGGGAGGGGGTCCAAGCAGAGTCGCTGCTTACTCTTGTGGTTCTCACAGTCTGTCTCACCGATTCCTGACAGATGGAGGGTAGGGGAGAGCCGGTGCCAAGAGGCTGTCACCGCAGGCGGGCAGAGTTGGGGGGAGGGTGCTTTGTGACCAGGGTTTGTATGGGGAGGGGCAGCAGCTGGTGATCTGGCTGCTGGGCCTCCTTGGAGCCTGCTCCCCGGGAACCATGGTGGAAGGGGGGAGGGCGGGATGTGGGGCAGAGAAGTGGGTAAGGGGTGAGCTCACCACCTGCCTGGGACAGGCTGTGCCCTTGTAGAGGCAGCTACCCCTCCTTCTTTCACACCCGATGCCAGCAGGCCCCTCCCTCCAAGGACACCTCCTACCCACCCCCCACCGGGTATTGATTGGGACAGGCAGGAGTGCTGGGGGCTGGCAGTGATCTGTGGTCAAGGTGGACCAGGGCAGGGAGAGCACGGGGCCTGGGAGGCACGGTAGGCTCCCGGGGTCACAGGCCCTGGGGGGCGCAGAGCAGGTAGAACCCAGCCTCACATCTGCTGGGCCAGCGCTCAGCCCCTCTTGTGGCTGCCCGGGTGTATCCCGAGCCTCCTTCATGGCAGTGCCTCTCCTTTCTTCTCCAGGCTCCGACACCCTCCCAGGGGCGGGCGGGCCGGACCCGGGTCTGTTTGGCACCTTCAGCATCTCTGGAGTGTGGGTTTCTGCAGACAGGATGGGTCTCATGTTCTCTTTCCCAGCCCCCCAGTGCCCAACGCAGCGCTCCGCACGGAGGAGGAGGGCCATGGATGCTTGTTGAATGAATAGATGGACCCCTTGCTTGCATACCTCCTTCACTTTTTCGAAGGAAGTTCTTTCTATTTCCAGAGACAGAGTTCTTTCTGATTCTGTCCTGAGGGGCCCTGTGTGTCCCAGGCCTGTTATCGGGGCCACGCAAAGGCCGCTGGCTGATTCCGCTGCCTCGGAGCAGCCTTGAAGCTCCTCCAGGGCTCCTGGCAGGGCCGGGTCTTCCCTGCACGAAGCTCTGTTGTCAGCGGTCATAGCTGACAGCAATCAGTGCTGTCAGCCCCTGAGCCCCAGTCAGTGCCAAGTGGTCTCGCATCTGATCCTCACGGCGGCCCCATAAGATAGGTACCGTTTCTGTCCCCCATCTGACAGGTGAGACAGATGAGGTAGAGGTGGTGAGTGGCTTTCTAAAGGTCTCATGGCTAATGTCTGAGTCAGGAGGTGGGGGCTTGGCAGAGGGGGCCAGGAAGAAGTCTTCCTGGACAGGGCGCTGGGGCAGGGCTTGGGGGGTGCATGGGGCTTGATGGGGCGGGAAAGCAGTCACACTCTGGAGATAGAGCCGCCCCCTCCTGCTGCCCCACAGTGTTCCCAAGCAGATCCTTGACACCAGGACTCCTACTGGGCCCTGGCCAGAGTGGCTACGTGGTTAGAGTGTCGGGTCTGCACAACAAAGTGTCTCGGGTTCGATTCCTAGTGAAGAGCATGTGCCTCGTAGCAGGTTTGATCCCTGGCTCCGGTCAGGGCGTGTGCAGGAGGCAACCAATTGATGGATCTCTCTCACATCTATGTTTTTCTCTCTCTCTGTTCCTCCTTCCCTCCCTCCATTCCACTCTCTCTAAAAATCAATGGAAAAAAAGATTCTTGGGTGAGAATTGACAACAACAAAAAGACCGAGGGCAGTCCCTCGGTCCGAACGGGGACCTGGGGCCCAGAGTCCCTCGGAGTCCAGGTCAGGGGGTGCTCCTGGTGGAGCCCAAGGACCTTAACACAGCCTGTCCTGTTCAGTGTCCCAAGATGTGCCCAGGGTGCTGGCTGGGCCTGATGTGTTGGGATGGGTGGGCAGGTGGGTGGGGCCTAGGGCTCCTTCCTGCTGCCACTTAAAGTTGGCTCTGGTCAAAGGTGTCTTCTCATTAATATTAATAACGACGACCATGAATGATGAATTAGGCTGTGCCTGCCCCGGGCCAGGGCTGGGCTGGGTACCCTGAAGAAAGCTGAGAGGAATAGGAGGTGATGCCAATCTGGAGAGCAGGGCGGCACCTTCCACTTCGTTTGCCTTCCTCAGAAAACAGGGGTCTGGACCTCTCTGCGGGGGGCGGGGGGGAGCACCCACTGCCTCCATCATTCACAGGTGGATTCCACATGGAGCCCTCCCCTTGGCTCTGTGGGTCCTTCTAGAGGCTCCCCAGTGAAGTGGTGAGTGCTGTGTTCCCTGCACCCCTGCGGACTCTCTGCATGGCCTTGGGCAGACCATCTCCCCTCTCAGTGCCTCGGTTTCCTCATCTGCACAAGGAGGTTACCAGAACAGCAGTCCCTACCCCCAAGAGCCACAGGGAGGATCAAATGAGACGATGAGCAGGCACAGTCACCCTCAGTGATTGCTCTGATGCTTATGATTTGGGGGGAAGGGGAGGATGCAGGTCTCAGAGCACCTTTGCTCTCCATGCGTGACCTCCCGCATCTCCTGACAGCCCTGGGAGGGGGTTTGTCCAGTCCCCTTTACTGACGAGGAGAGGGAGGCACCAGGAAGTGGAAGGACTCCCCGAAGGCCCCTCAGCAGGAGAGGGCAGGCAGGTGGGAACCCTGGTCTCTCGGACTCCGGGGCCCGTGTGTTTGCCTCTGTGCCGGGCAGGGCTCACAGAGCTCAGCTTGAATGCTCCTTTATAATTAGAGTCATAGAGGCTCCTGGCTTCCCGTGCTGATCTGCCAGCCTCCACCCAGCCCCCCGATCCCAAATCCCTCTTAATCCTGGGAGAGAGGCCGCCCCCGTGGTCACGTCTGTCAGCGGCTCCGAGAGCCCTCGCCGGGCCCCTCGCCTCCCATATGAGCAGGGAAGCGGCAGGTGAGGGCCTGGGCTGCAAGGATAGGGGATTTCCCAACTCTGGTTGAGATCTGTCACAACATTAATGTTAATTAAGCCTCGCTAATTCAGCCCTCTGCTTGCGCAGAGCTCCTGACAGCAGATTACTCATAAGTGAGGCGGTAAATTTATTGCTGCATTTCCCCAAACACTCAGCAGCAAAAAACGCACCCCTGGAGGAGGGGGCGGCAAGGCCTTCCACCCGAACCACTGTGGCTCGTGGCCCAGAGAATGGGCCGGGGCTCACCTTGGTCCGATCAGAGCAGGCTGCCTGGAGACGTAGCGAGCTCCCCCTCGCTAGAGGCGTGTAACAGGAGGGCAGGGGCCATTGCCAGTCCCTCTGGACTAGCCTCTTATCTTTCCAACGCGTCCATCTCGCACACAGACTGCGGAGGCTCCGTGCTTTGTTTCCTCCCCTGGTACCTGGAAGTCACACAGTAGGGCTCATGGGGCAAGTTTGGATCCTAATGTGAGCCCAGAACTATTCAGTCTGACAGGAGCCCTGGCAGCCTTGCAGGGACTGAGCTCCCCGTCTGCTGAGGTGTGCGGGCTGCGCAAGACAACCCTGCCAGGGCTGCCTCAAAGGGGTCTCTCCCCTGTCAGGGGTCATGGGGTGCTCTTGGAATGAGGATCAGGCCCATGTTTTGAGTCCAGCCTTCCTTGTTAAACTAGGCATCAACCCTCCATGTGAGCGCTCCTGGGTACAGGGGGGAGCCCCTCTACCTCCCAGCCCCCCACTTTTTCCCTCTCCCCAGGACCTGCTTCCCTCCTTGGCCTCAGGCTGGGCCATGGTTGGGACATTTGGAACAAACCCTTGCTCTGGGTTCCTAGAATATTTTTAAATTAATTAGAGCATTAAATGGTAGCCCTCTGGGAGAATCCCACCATCTGGTTGTCACAGGAAAGGCAGAAAATCTATGATTATTTGTCTGCAGTGTGTGAGAGTCATATGAAGCCACCTGTGCACATGTGGGTGTGGGGTCCGGGTGCTGCGACATGTGCACAGTGCCGCATGTGTGTCTGAGTGTGTTCAGTATATGGTGCACGTCTGAGTGCAAATGTGTGCCTGTCTGCACATACGTGTGCTGTGTGCATGGGCCTGAGGTCTGGCTTTTGGAACAATGAGTCAGGCAGAGCGGGGGCCTCCTCTTGTCCCCTCCTGGCCACAGGGGGAAGGGGTTAGGGCTAAATTTAGCAAGTGCACCGCTGACCTGCAAGGGGCAGGTAGAGTGGGAGTCTTGTCCCCTGTTTGACAGAGGGGGAAGCCCAGGTCCTCCCAAGCACAGAGCCAGGGGGTGAAGGGACCAGGACTGGGGCTCCCTGAGCGTGCTCTTTCTCTTCCAGCAGGCTGTGGCCCCAGCCAGCGCTTTCTGCTTTTGCTACCTTTTGGCTATTGGATTTTCACGGTGGCACAGAGCGGTTCTTGGGAGGGTATCACCACTCTTCTCAGGGTTGCTCAGAGGGCAAGGTCAGGGCTTGTGCTGCAGATCCTTCCCTTGCATCAGAGGAGGCAGCCGGGCCACTGGCCTGGCCCAGGGTTGTGGTGTCGAGGCAGAAAGAACACTGGGCGGATGGATAGCGCTGAGCCCATCCTGCTCCTTTCTGAGCCGCACGGGCCGGTGTAAGAACTGAAGGAAGAGGCGCCCTCTATACACAGGGCTTGGTAAACCTTACGATGCAATGGGCAGGTGGGGGCCTGACCCAGTGGCGCGGTCACACGTGATCAAGGCCACCTCTCTGGTGCCCTCCCAGCCTTGCTCTGCCAAGGTTTATGATCCCCGTGGGGTTAGCTGGGGAGGCCACGTCTGAAGCAGCCAGTCCTGGGAGCCCGGCCGGCTGTCCAGCAACAACTCCACCTGGGCCTTTCTCTCTAGCGAGCAGCCCTTCTACTCTGTGCATGGAGACACCAAGTGAGGAAGCACGAGGCCAGGCCTCCTGATGCCCTTTAACAATTGTAACAAAACTTCCTGAGGACCCCCCCCCCAATCCCACCCCTGTGTGCAGAGCCTGGGGCTGGGGGAGCAACGGAGAAGAGTTGGGGGGAGCTTCTGTCACTGAGTATTTTCTCAGTCCAGGCTTTATGTCGAGAAAGACTCACAGTCGGCACCCGATACGTGAGGTCTTGATCCACAGTGTGACAGAGCCTCTGGGCCAGGCCTCCTCTGTCCCCTGCCAGTCAGAATGCAGCCTCACAGTTTTGGATGAGGAAAACACAGCCTCCGGCGGGCGGTCAAGTCAGTTGCCGGAGGCCACAGCCAGGAAGGGGCAAAGCCAGGGTTTGAGTCCCGGTTTCTTGATCTGCCTCCCGGTGGGAAGAGGGCACACAGCGAGCAGCTGATTGGCACCTCCCACACCTGTGCCAGGAGAAGGTGTCCCCTGGAAGAAAAGCCTGAGGTGGCGGGGTCGTCACGGGGCAGCGGGCCTGCTATAGAGCAAGCCGTTCCAGAAGTGGCTTCCCTTTCGTCTAAGTTGTGCTGGGACCCTTCTCGCTGGGGGAGCCCTGCTGGCTCGGAACCTCAGGGTGACGGGCACCCTGCCTCAGAGGCGCTGAGAAGTGGCAGGGGTGGCGGAGGTCTGGGCCAGGATGCCAGTGGGAAGGGAGGGCCTGCAGGCCCCTGCCCCACTGCCTCCCTCTGCTCCCGTCCCACAGCATGTCTGTCTCCTTTTGCTCAGCTCTGGCCGGAGCCTCCTCGCCATCCTGCTGGGCCCCTGGCCGGAGGCATTGAGCTCTGGCCCGCAGCCCTTACTCTGCCCACGCTGCCTGCCTCATGAGGGGGTGGCCTCCACCAGAGCTTACCGGATATGGCCACCTCTTAAGGTCATACCTGAGAGGGCACCTGGCATACAGCAGGCCCCTCCCTGGTTCTTTTGTTTGCCTGCAGCAGAGACCTGAGATGTTCCAGTTAGAAGAGGGGTGGGGTCTACAGAAGCTCCGACCACCCAGACTCCCTCCCAGGACCCAGGACTTAGGGGTGTGAGCTGAGCCAGGGGAGGCCCCATGGCCTCTGCCCTGAGCTCTCCCTGAAGAGGGCCTGGGGGACCTCTGCCCTGAGCACTGGCCGAGCGGTCCAGAGGCCACATGGGGGCCCGCCTCCCCTCCTCCCCCTTGCGTAGCCATCTCGCAAGAATTGGGAATGTCCCCTCATTCCCATCCTCGGGGTGCCAGGGCAAACAAACAGCCTAATCCAGAGGAGCCCGGGGCCACAATCACAGGCTCTTTGGGGTTTTTTTCTCTTTATTTCTAGCAGTTTTTGAGAAGGCTGAAGTAATTGGTATTCCACCCAGGTTAATAGAATTGCTGCCTCCTCGGTATTATGCCTTAATGTCCTTTATCGCACAGCAAGTTGGAATTAATCGCCCCTCTCCATCCCTTTTTCCCACCGAAACCCATTACCAGTCTGTCTGCTGGTTAAAGTCATTTTGTGGCAGCTCTTGGCTCCTTTCCACTTCCCCGGGAATCTTTCCGATCAGAGCCAAAGAGCAAGGAGGGGTGAGAAATCCATTTGTACCAAGTGGGGATCTCCCGCGGAGAACTTATTTCCCTCCCTGTGCAGAGGAAGGAGCGCTCCAGCCCCCGGCCGGCTCAGCTGACTGAGACCCCTGTCGCTGAGAGCATTCAAGGAGGCAGGATCGCCATATGCCAGCGGTGGGAACGAGGATGCCTGCACTGGTGGGAGGAGGAGCGGGCCTGTGGCACCTGGTGCCCCGAGGAGAGTCTGTGCCTCGAAGCTCCCAGGGTTTTCTGTTTTCTGGCTTTGGGTTCACGGTTCTCTCCGTGATTTCAATGTTGGAAAAAGATCCTGTGAAGTCAGGGTCCTAACATTGGGCCGTTTAGGGTTAGGTACCTTTTTGTTTTGTTAAGTCTCACCGATGGTATTTTTCCCACTGCTTTTCAGAGACAGTGGGAGGGAGGGAGGGAAGAAGGGAGGGGGGGGAGGGAGGGAAAGAGAGAGAAACATCGATGTGAGAGAGACACATCGACTGGTTGCCTCCTTCACGAGCCTGGACTGGGGGTTTGGAGTGAACTCGCAACCCAGGTGTGTGCCCTTGATCAGGAATCAAACCCGAGACCCTTGGGAGCGTGGGCTGACGGTCTAACCCAGCGGTTCTCAACCTGTGGGTCGCAACCCCTTTGGGGGTCGAACAACACTTTCACAGGGGTCGCTTAAGACCATTGGAAAACACAGATACGATTCATAACAGCTGCAAAATTACAGTTATGAAATAGCAACAAAAATAATTTTATGGTTGGGGATCACCACAACATGAGAAACTATTAAAAGGTTGCGGCATTAGAAAGGTTGAGAACCACTGGTCTAACCACTGAAGAACACACCAGCCAGGACTAGGTTTAAGACCTTTAAAGTTGGGTGTTGTAAGATTCCAAGACCCTCTCCTGGAATTGGAGATGCTGATCTGTGGCTCTAAGGCTGTTTCCTGATTCCGTGGGCCTCTGAAGCTGCCATGCTGGGCCGTGACCAGGTCTTGGGAGGCTTTGCTGCCTTGGGAGTGTGGCCTCGGCCAGGCCAGCTCTAGCCTGTTTTTCCCCATTGAGGAAATGTAAGATTTGGACCAGCTGGCCTCCAGGGCCTGGCCTCCCGTGGTGCTCTGCCTGCAGCCCCAGTGACACCTTCTGAACCCCCCCCCCAACAGTGCCCCATCTGTACTGGCCACCCCCCAGCACCTCAGGGGTCCTAGAAGCTCTTCCCACCTGATCCTAGCCCCTGGTCCACCTGCCCACATCCCTCTCCCATTCCAGCAGGGAGGCAACCCACCCGCTCTCCTCCAGAGTCCCAGCGGGAGAACCAGGGGGGTGGTGGTAAAAAAATGAGCCAGATCATTGACAAGAGCTCTGTGGCCTTTTTGCTCTCTACAGTCCACCACCTAATTTCAACATCTAGAATACCCTCTCATTCTCACCCCCTCCCGGAGGGTGCAGTGACCGCTCGTTAGCCCCATTTTATAGATGAGGAAACTGAGGCTCTCAGAGGTTAACTCACCTGCAGTCACACTGGTCGTGCCAGGACCCTGAGTTGACCCTAGCCTGGGTAGCCCACCTTGGGATGAGGAAGGCCGGGGGCCCTGGGCCAGCTGCGGTCCTACCCCTCCCCCCCCCCCCCACACACACTTTCCTGCTGGAACCAATCCCTGGGCTGTGAAAGGACTTTGGAGAACAGAGTCCATTTCCTTCCTAAAGCACAAAGAAGCCAAAAAATAAACCACCTGCTCTTAGAATCTACCTTCTTCTGGGTCCAACAAGATTTCTCAAGGTGGGCCTCCCCAGCCCCTCCTGGCTGCCGCCAAAGTCACCCCTTTTCTGAGGTTCAACTCAAAGGCTCCCTGCTCTGCCCCAGCCCCTCTGCAGCCTCGCTCTCAGCGAGTGGAGGTTCAGAGGCCCTGGGGTTCAGCATCCTTGTTTCCAGGATTCGGCACGGAGGCCTGAAGAGGGGAGATGCCAGTCCGAGGTCACACGATGGCCTCACCACCCTCGATTCCAATCGGGACCCTCTTACCTGCTTCTGGGTTGTGACTTATAGCTGAGTTCCTGGCTCCTCCGCGTGGCCGTAAACTGCGAGGGCAGGTCCGCCTCTCACCTTCGCCTTTTTATTTTCCGGTAGAGCATTGGGGATAAGGCCACCTGGGTTCTGGTTCTGCCTTGGGCTCTGGGACCTGGGGACAGTCTGCTGCCAATCAAGGACTTTGGGCCTGGGGGCTCTAAACTGCTACTCTGCCCTGCCTCCACTCGGGATCCCCGTCCTGCAGATTTCCCGTGGGCCCTGCTGAGTCTCGGACCAGTCTCTTTGTCCCCCTAACATGGCTGTCCTCTGTGGCCCCGATGTCAGCCCCTTTCCCCTGTCTCCATGGAGCACCTGCCCTGAGCCACTCGGACGCTCTGACGTCCTCCTCACACCTGCTGCCCCTCCTAGAAGCCGGTGCCGACCTCGCAGGCTCGCAGCACCCGGCCCTGCCCACACAGCTGAGTGCCTCCTGCGGTCCCCCCCCACTCTCCACCTGGGGAGGCACCAGGCAGGCTGGTGAGTGGTGCACATGGAAAACCCGACTCCCCTTGTAACCGGGCGACCGAGGGGTCTGGGTTGCCTGTCACTGCACGAGCCAGTTAAGCAGAGACAAGGTTGAATCATAGAGGAGCCTCTATTCCAATAACGCGGGCAGTAGAGGAGAGCAGCAGGTCATCCATAAAAATCTGCTCGCCCCTCCCCAGAAAGCCAGCTGCTTATATTGGGTAGAAGGACAAAGATTACGTGGGAGAGTAGGAATTACAGGCCTGGGAAAGGAGGCGAGGTAGAATGGTTACCGGTTACAGGCAATGCGGGGTGAGGGGGGGTGGGGGGGGCTTCTGGGCACCTCCAGGGCAGATTACAGGCAGTAGGGGCTGGGGGTTGCGAAGGGTGAGCGCCTCCAGGACTGGGTGGTTTATCTTTCCATAAGGGTAGCAGTTCTTGGGGAAGGAGGATGGACTGCATTCCGATGTTAGCTCCCAGGTCCCAGGGCAGACAGCTCTCAGCCAGGTGAGAATGCGCTTTCTCTAATTAGAACTATCTCAGTTAACACAGCATGATTAATATTTCTTATAATGGTATCTAGTCCCCAATATTCTCTTTCTGCCTCTAGCACTCCCCCCTTTCACGACTAGATGAGGAGACTGAGGCACGGCAAGGGTAAGGGCCTTGTCTGAGGTCACCCCAGAGGTCCAGGCAGCCCGAGGAGTGCCCGGGATTCCAAGGCCCATACCATTCAAAGGCTCCTTCACACCGCCCAAGCCCTCGCCTGGGTTTGTGGAACTTCCCCAGAGGAGCCGTGAAGGGCTTGCCCACAGCCCAGCTACAATGAGAGGGGAAGGTTGGCATCTCCTGAGGCCGGCTTCCTGGTGGTAGCTGAGCCGCTGAGCTGGCTGGACGGCTGACGAGCCCGCACCAATTTGGTGGAGGACTCCCTGGCCTCCTCGGGCTGCCAGCAGGGAGATGGGTGCTGTCCAGCAGGGCCCCGAGCTGTTCACCTGGACACTGCCGGCCAGGGTGGGTGCAGCCTGGAAGGGCTGGCTGCAGACACTGCCTAGGTCTGACCCCCCAAAACTATGGCGACAGAATAAACGCCTTTTGGAGAACTGAGCTTGCTAATGCTCTGCCCTTGGTGCTCTGGGCCCCCACAGGCCCGGGGCTTGGGCTCCCCTCCGTTGGCCTTTTGGAAGTGGCGGGCGTTGTCAGCACTGATGCTTGAGTGGCCTGGACAAGTGGGGAGGGGTTTCCCAGTGCAATAGAGGAGGCTGCTGCTGGCAGCGCTGCACAAGCCCAGGCCCCTGGGGG
>PVJN01026084.1:0-29389 GCA_004026805.1 Lasiurus borealis
AAATATTAATGTAGGAGTTTAAAAACACTGACTCTGGGAAAAAAAAAAAAAAAAAAAATGGTGGCAAAATAGACAGATACATCCTGAGCCTTGTCCTGAAGCAGATGTAAAGAACAGCTGAGAGATGCATGGAGAGTGTTTGTTGGTGAGTTGAGGAACAGCTATACTCAAGGAGATGGTGGGGACTGCTGGATGAAGATCCCCTTACTGGAAAGCTCCCTTGGTGCTGGGTTCCCTCCTGGAGTGACGGGGTCAGATGCGGAGACTGCGCCATCTTGAGGGGGAAAGTGGATGTTTTTGGGAGCCTGAAAATATATAACTACAGCACCCACTGAACAGCTGCGAACCCCAGAACACCGGTCCCCAATTGGCACAAACACAAGGATTCAGAGGAGCTCTACACTACACCACGGAAAGGTCAGATTTTGCCTAGGATAAAGTGAGGTCTCTGGTCCCAGCAGGAGAGAGAAATGCATGCACTGTGGGAGCTGGAGGACCGGGGGAAGTCTGTGCCTAGAAAAATTCGTGGCTGTTGGGGCTGACGTGATCCGTGAATGTGGAAGGGGGTCCTCAGAGCTGCTAACAAAAGGGATCTCTAAAAAACAACCCATTTTTTATTTGATGCAAAAGGACAGCCTAACATTTTTAAAAGTATGCCAGCTGCTTAGACCAAACGGGGAAAGAAAGACTGCACAGACTTGTGTGCAGAGCCTGAGTGTGCACACTTACACTGGCTCTTTTTTCTTTTTCCTCTTTAAATCCTTGCTTCTGATTACTAATCCCAATACATAGGATAACTCAATTGGGGACACTCTAAGAGACTGCAGGGGAAAGTTGTTTTTCTGGAACCTGGGAATCAGAGTGGGAAATAACTGTGAGAGAACCAGCTCTGTGGCAACCCACTCCCACAAACCAGTATTGATTGCCACAGGGAAAGCAGGATCTAAGCACTGGTCAATCCAGAAACACTGCCAACCAGAGGTTGAATCACAAATTGACTTGTGTAACCACAAATAAAGGAATAAAGAGATTAAGACACACTGCCTGCTAAAAAATCAGGACTGGCTTATAACACTGAGGAGCAGTGGAATGCAGGGAACTGCAATACTGGCCTGACTAGGAAACAGACATGCCAAACAGAACAGTAGAAGAAGTGAATAACCTTTACTACTGCACATTTTTGTTTTAATTTTTTTTCATCTTGTACTTAAAAACTAATTGTTTTTCTTTTTTTCCTCACTTGATTTTACCTTTTTAATTATCAGATTTTTATTTTCAATCCATATTGTTACTATTACTATTTTACCTTTTTTAAAAAAAAGTATCATTTTATATTCTCTTTATTTTACTTTGGGATCCATGTTATACATTCTATTTCCATGTTTCCTTTGGGATCATTTTACTCTCTCAACTTTACCTTTATGCCATAATTCTCTTCCTATCTTTTCCTCTTTGTTGTCCTATTTTTCTTAACCTTTTCCTGCTACAGATTTTCCCAATGCTTTCTTTTTACCACCTGTTAAAATTTCACCCTATTTATATATCTAATTTCCAATCCCCTCTTCTACGTCCATATACACTTTTCTCTTCTCATTCTTCACTATACAAAAAATTGTTCTTTTCTCTGTCTTTTTGTTGTTGTTTGCTTGAATGTTGATTATATAGATTTTTATGCTTGTTAGTGAGATTGTTTTGCTTATTATTTTATATGTTTTGTTTTTGGTTCTTTTTTTCCTTACCTTGCTTGATATTAGATATTGCTTGTAGTTTGTATTCATTTCCAGGTACTTGTTGCTGGCATTTGTTAGGATTAGTGGATGTTCTATTGGAGTTTTCTCCCCATATATACAGTTTGTTCTTATTTCTTATTCTCTTTCTTTTCTCTTTTACTTTTCTTTTGCTTTTCCCAACTGCATTATTTAACTCCTTTCTTTTTTTTTTCTCTTCCTTTTTCTCTCCTATTCTCTAATTTGCCTTGCTCTGGTGGTAACCATAATTGGGGTTATTAATATTGTGAATACATTTCTGTTCAGAGCCTTGTGCATATTACCTGGTTCTGTTGTGCTTTGAGCCTTTAAATCAATGCAGGAGAGAGAGAAATACATAACCAAACACCCAGAGAAGTGAGACCATGGGGAGACAAAGAAATAGTCCACATAGGAAAGAAAAGCAGACATCACCAGAAAAGGGAGTAAATGAAATGGAGGAAAGCAACCTGTCAGAGAAAGAATTCAGAGAAATGGTCATAAGGTAACTGAAAAGAATGGAAGACAAATTTGACAATATTTGTAAGAACCAAGAGGAAATAAAGAAGAACCAAGAAGAAATGAAAAATGATTTAGCTGCTTTAAAGAACTCAACAGAAAGCATCAAGAGTAGACTAGAAGAAGCAGAAGACTAGATCAGTGAGATGGAAGACAAGGTAGGAAAAAATACCCAAGTAGAGCAGCTTCTAGAAAAAAAAATTAAAAAACAGGAAGAAGTCGTGAGGGAACTTTGGTACAACAGGAATCAAAAAAACATCCACATAATAAGGATGCCAGAAGAAGAGGAAACTGACCAAGGAATATAAAACCAGTTTTAAGAAATAATGACAGAAAACTTCCCTAATATAGAAGAGAAAAAAACAACACACAAATCCAAGAAGCTCACGGAGTCCCAAGCAAAATGAACCCCAGAAGACCAACAACAAGACACATTGTAATTAAAGTGGCAAATACCAAAGACAAAGTAAGGATCATAAAAGCAGCGAGAGAGACAGAAAGTTACCTACAAAAGGACCCCCATTAGCCTTGTGAATGATTTCTCAACAGAAACTCATCAGGCCAGAAGGGCATGGAAAGAAATACAAAAAGTCATATGAAGGAAAGATCTGAATCCAAGAATACTATACCCAGAATGGCTAACAATCAAAATTGAGGGTGAAATCAGGAGCTACACATACAAAAGCAGAGTAAGGGAATTTATTACCACCAAAACAGTAATGCAAGAAATGCTAAAAGGTCTGCTTAAAAAAAGAGAGAAAGAAAGAAAGGAAGGAAGGAAGAAAGAAAGAAAGAAAGAAAGAAAGAAAGAAAGAAAGAAAGAAAGGAAGAAAGAAATTACGAAGCGAAGAAGGAACACAGGTATAAAGAGTAAAAATGGTGTCAAATAAGTACCTATCAAAAATAACTTTAAATGGATTAAATTCCCCAATCAAAAGACAAAGAGTAATCCATTGCATAAGAAAACATTAACCATATACCAGCTTTCTACAAGAAACCCATCTCAGAAAAAAAAGATGCACATAGACTGAGGGTGAATGGATGGAAAAAAGTTTTTCAGGCAAATGGAAATGAAAAGAAAAGCTGGAGTAGCAATACTTATATCTGACAAATTAGATCTCAAAGTGAAGGACATAACAAGAGATAAGGAAGGCCACTTCATAATACAAAGGGAGCAATCCAAAAAGAAGAAATAACTCTGGTAAACATATATGCATCCAATACAAGAGCCCAAAAATACATAAAAAACTCCAAGAGCATATCAAGGGAGAGATTGACAGCAATACAATTATAATAGGAGACTTTAATACCCCACAATCACCATTGGACAAATCCTCTAAACAAAAAATCAGCAAAGACACATCAATCCTAAATGACTCCACTAGACCAGATGAAATTAACTGACATCTTCAGAACACTTCACCCAAAAGCCACAGAATATACATTCTTCTCTAGTGCACATGGGTCATTTTCAAAGATGGATCATATGTTGGGTCATAAGAAAAGTCTCTTCAAATTCAAGAAGATAGAAATCATATCAAGCATTTTCTCAGACCACAGTGGCATAAAGCTGGAAATAAACTACAATAAAAAAAATCCAAAGAAATAAAACACATGAGGACCAAACATCATGCTGTTAAACAATGACTGGGTTATCAGAGAAATTAAAGAATAAATAAAAAACACCATCGCAACAAATGAAAGTGAAAACACAACAATCTAAAAATGATGGAACACAGTGAAAATAGTCGTGAGAGGGAAGTTCATAGCTCGACAAGCCTACTGCAAAAAGCAAGAAACAATAGCAATAAATTACCTAACCCTACAACTCAAAGAGCTAGAAAGAGAGCATCAAGAAAAGCCCTGTGTAAGTAGAAGGAAGGAAATAATAAAGATCAAAGCAGAGATAAATGACATAGAGACAAAAAACAAACCAACAAACAAACAAAAGAAAACAATACAAAAGATCAACAAATCCAAAAGCTGACTCTTAGAAACAATAAACTGTATTGATGAACCTTTAGCCAGGCTGACCAAGAAGCAAAGAGAGGACCCAAATAAACAAATTCAGATATGAAAGAGAAATAACAACAGAACCCCACCAAAACACAAAGGATTGTTAAAAAATACTATGAACAATTCTATTCCAACAAACTGAACAACCTGGAGAAAATGGACATATTCCTAGAAAAATACTATCTTAAAAAACTCAATTAGGAAGAATCTAAACATCTCAATAGACTGATAACTATGGAAGAAATTGAAGCAGTCATCAAAAAGCTTCCAGGAAACAAAAGCTTGTGACCAGGCAGATTCACAGGGGAATTTTACCAAACATTCAAGAAAGAACTAAAACTTATCCTCCTCAAACGATTCCAGAAAATTCAAGAGGAACACTTCCAAGATCATTCTATGAAGCCACCATCACTCTAATACAAAAACCAGATAAAGACAACACAATGAAAGAGAAAGAATTACAAGCCAATATGTCTCATGAACATAGATGCCAAAATTCTCAAAAAAATTCTATCAAATGGGATCCAGCAATACATCAAAAAGATCATACATAACCACCAAATAGGATTTATCTCACGATTCAAGGTTGGCACAATATCTGCAAATCTATAAATGTGATACATCACATACAGAAATTGAGAGATAAAAATCACATAGTCATATCAATTGTTGCAGAAAGATCATTTGAAAACACTCAACATCCTTTCTTGATAAAAACTCTCACCAGGGTGGGAATAGAAGAATTATATTTCAACATCATAAAAGCCATATATGATAAACCCACAGCTAACATCATACTCAATGGGCAAAAACTAAAACCATTTCCCCTAAGAAAAGGAACAAGACAAGGATGTCCACTTTCACCACTCCTATTCGACGTAGTACTGGAAGTATTAGCCATTGCAATTAGACAAGAAGAAGAAATAAAAGGCATCCAAATTGGAAAAGAAGAAGTAAAGCTGTCCTTATTTGTAGATGACATGACACTGTACATAAAACCCAAAGGACTCTATCCAAAAACTAATAGACTTAATAAATGAATTCAGCAATGTTGCAGGACACAAAATTAATGCCAGGAAATCTATGGCATTTCTATACACTATTAGTGAAATTACAGAAAGAGACTAGAAAAGCAATCCCATTTACTATCGCACCAAAAAAATTAAGATACCTATGAATAAACCTAACTAAGGAGATAAAATACCTATACGCAGAAAACTACAGGACACTGGAAAAAGAAATAGAGGAAGACGTAAACAGATGGAAGAGCATACCATGTTCATGGATTGAGAGAATCAACATCATTAAAATGTCCATACTACCCAAAGCAATCTATAGATTCAATGCACTACCCATTAAAATACTAAGGATGTATTTCACAGACCTAGATAGAACTCTTCAAAGATTGATCTAGAACAAAGAAAGACCGTTAACAGCCACAGAAATCCTGAGAAAGAAGAATAAAGTAGGTTGGATCTCAATACCAGATTTCAAGCTGTATTACAAAGCAACTGTTTTCAAATCAGCCTGGTACTGTCACAAGAACAGACACATAGACCAATGGAATAGAATAGAGAGTCCAGATATCCACCCAAACCACTCTGCTCAATTAATATTTGACAAAGGATGCATGAACATACAATGGAGTCAAGACAGCCTTTTCAATAAATGGTGTTGAGAAAATTGGACAGATATACAGGCAAAAAAATGAAAGTATACCACCAATTTACACCATACACATAATAAACTCCAAATGGCTATGGGACTTAAACATAAGACGGGAAATCATAAAAATAGTAGAGGAATCCGTAGGCAGCACAATCTCAGAGATGTTGAAAGAACTTCTTCACTGACACTGCTCAAAGGGCAATGGAAGCTAAAGAGAAAATAAACAAATGGGACTACATCAAAATAAAAAGCTTTTTTAAAGCAAAGAAACCATCAATAAAACAACAAGAAAGCCCACTGTATGGGAGAACATATTTGCAAATGTTATCACTGATAAAGTTTTAATCTCCAACATCTACAGCCAACTTATACAACTTAATAAAAGGAAGATAAACCATCGAATAAAAAAGGGGCAATGGACTTAAATAGAATCTTTTCAAAAGACTGTTGAAGGAAGGCCAAGAGACACATGAAAATATGCTCAAAGTCGCTAATTATCCGAGAGATGCAAATCAAAACAACAATGCGATACCATTTCACACCTGTTCAAATGGCAATCATCAACAAATCAACAAACGACAAGTGAGGATGCGGAGAAAAAGGAACCCTTATACACTGCTGGTGGGAATGCAGACTGGTGCAGCCACTGAGTATAACAGTATGGAGTTTCCTCAAAAAACTAAACATAGAACTCCCATTTGACCCAGCAATTCCACTCTTAGGAATATGTCCTAAGAAACTATAAACACCAATCAGAAATGATTTATGCACCCCTAGCAGCACAATTTACTACAATAGCTACAATTTGGAAACAGCCTAGGTACCCATGAGCAGATGAGTGGATCAGAAAACTATAGTACATCTACACAATGGAATTCTATGTTGCAATAAAAAAGAAGGAATTCTTACCATTTGCGGCAACCTGGATGGAACTGGAGAGCATTTTGCTAAGTGAAATAAATCAGTCAATGAATGAGAAATACCACATGATCTCACTCATTTGTGGATAATAAAGAATATTATAAACTGATGAACAAAAAGATAGATACAGAGGCAGGAAAGCATCAAACAGACTGTCAAATTACAGCAGGAAGGTTAGGGACAGGTGGGGTAAGTAAGAGATCACCCAAAGGACTTGTATGCATGCATATAAGCATAACCATTGAACACAAGGGTATGCCTGGGAGAGGGATGGGCAATGGGAAGATATGTATACATGTAATACATTAATAAAAAATAAATAAATTAAAAATTAAAAAAAATAAAATAAATGGTGTTGGGAAAATTGGACAGATACATGCAAAAAATAAAACTAAACCACCAACCTACACCATGGACAAAAAATAAACTCAAAGTGGATACAGGACTTAAACATAAGATGGGAAACCATAAAAATACTAGAGGAATCCACGGGCAGAGAAATCTCAGACATATGCTGAAGGAACTTCTTCACTGATACTGCTCCTAGGGCAATGGAAGCTAAAGAGATAATAAAAAAATGGTGCTACATCAAAATAAAAAGCTTTTTCACAGCAAAGAAACCATCAACAAAACAACAAGAAATCCCACTGTATGGGAGAACATATTTGCAAATATTATCACTGATAAAGATTTAATCTCCAATATCTAGAGGAAACTTGTACAACTTAACAAAAGTAAGATAAATGGTCCAATAAAAAATGGGCTATCAACCTAAATAGAATCTTTTCGAAAGAAGACAGAAGGAGGGCCAAGAGACACCTGAAAACATGCTCAAAGTCATTAATTATCCGAGAGATGCAAATCAAAATGACAATACGGTACCATGTAACGCCTGTCAGAATGGCTATCATCAACAAATCAACAAACGACAAGGTGCTGGTGAGGATGTGGAGAAAAATGTAAACCATGTACTGCTGGTGTGAATGCAGACTGGTGCAGCCACTGTGGAGAACAATATGGAGTTTCCCCAAAAAATTAAAAATGGAGCTCCCATTTGACCCAATAATCCCACTTCTAGGAATATATCCTAGAAGAAACTAGAAACACCAATCAGAAAGGATATATGTACTCCTATGTTCATAGCAACACAATTCACCATAGCTAAGATTTGGAAAGAGCCTAAATGCCCATCAGTAGATGAATGGATTAGAAAACCATGATATATCTACATAATAGAATACTAGGCTGCTATAATAAAGAAAAAATTCTTTCCATTTGCAGCAGCATGGATGGACCTGGAGAGTGTTATGTTAAGTGAAATAAGCCAGGCAATGAAAGAAAAAATACCACATGATCTCACTCATTTATTCAAAATAAAGACCATCGTAACCTGATACATATAAAGATAGATACAGGGGCAATAAGGCACCCAACAGACTGTCAAATTACAGCGGAAGGCTGGGGAGTGTCGGGGAAGGAGGGAAATAGTTCAACCAAAGGACTTGTATGCATGCATATAAGCATAGTAATGGACACAAGAGACTGGGTGGTGGGATGAGGGCATGTGACAAGGGGTAAGAGAAGCTGGGGGAAGGTCACTGTGGAAAGAAAAGGAGGTATATGTACTAATATATGTAATACTTAAAACAATAAAAAGTATATAATTAATAAATAAATAAATAAATAAATAAATAAATAAATAAATAAGGGGGAAAAAACCTGACTCTATTGAGCTGATTGACCAAATCATTCAAAAACCAAACTGGTTGCCAATACCGGTTTGGCTCAGTGGATGGAGCGTTGGCTTGCAGACTGAGTGGTCCCAGGTTCGATTCCGGTTGGGGGCATGTACCTTGCTTGCAGGCACATCTCCACTGTGGGGCATGCGGGAGGCGGCTGATCTATGCCTCTCTCTCATCGATGTTTCTGACTGTCTATCTCTCTCCCTTCCTCTCTGTAAAAAAATCAATAAAATATATTAAAAAACAAAACAAACCAAACTTGTTTACACATATAGAAACAGCCTAAAATAAATCAATTGTGCAAATAATACTTCAAATCAATCAAAAATAGTTATTCAGTTCTGTGTAAAGGAATAGCCAAATATATATATATCAAGAATTACAAATCTATATTGATTTACTCATTCAAAAATATTTCTTGAATAACTATTAAGTGTTCAAAAGTATTATATGATATTTAATACCTCATTGAATAAAACAAAGATCTCAGCGCTTTTGGAACTTAACAATTCTTCTGGGTAGGGAGGAGAGAAAATAAATAGTAATCATAGCATAAAAGAAAAGTTACAACAGAATAAAGGGTAATGGAAGTATGGGGATAGGAATGACACTTGCAGTATTATACAATATGGTTCACAGTTGTCCTCAATGATAAGGAGACATCTAAACAAGACTTGAGGAAGTGTGAGAGTTAAACATGCAATGTCAGGAGGAAGAGAGTTCCAAGTAGAGGAAACAGCTAGAAAAAGTCCCTAAGACAGATGTGCCCTGAAGGGTTTTTTTTTTTTTTTTTTAGATATGGACAAAGATACCAGTGTGGTTGGAATGGAGATAAGGGAAAATGTAGAAAGACATGAGGACAGAGAGGTATCAAGTAGCTAGATCATGGAGGGCATTTTAGACCAATGTAAATATTTTTAATCAGAATTAAATGAGAAGCCATTTAAATATTCTTAGCACAATAGACTTACATTCTAAGAGGTTCATTCTGGGAAGCAGGAGACCTGTTAAAAGAATTATTCCAGGTGAGAGATGAGGGTTCCTTGGATAAGGGTAGCAGTAGTTGAATTGGTAGTAAAGGAACAGTATTTGTTGATAGAGTGGATATAAGATATGAGAGCAAGAGTGCTTTCAGGATGACTCCAAATTATTTGGCTTGAGCAAATGGTAGTACGGAGTTTCCATCAACTAAAATGTGCAAGTCTAAAAGTGAAGAAAACTTGGAACAGATAAAGGATTTAGTTTTGGACAAGATAAATCGAAGTCACCTATTAGACATCCAAGTGAAATTATCAAGCAAGTAGTTGAAAATGCTTATTGGAAAAGACATCTTTTCTGAGATATAAATTTTGGACCAATCTGTATATTAGAAAGTGTTTTAAGCCTCAAGACCATCTGAGATCACTAAGTGAGCAAGTAAATGGAGATGACTCTAGGACAAAGACACTGAAGCACTCCTACATTAAAAGGATAGAGGAAAGGGGAAGAATCAGTGAATAAGATAGAAAAGTGACTACCAAGATAAGAGAACAGCTCAGAGTGTGGTAACCCTAAAGCCATTCAAAGAAATTATAGAGAACTCACAAATTAGTCAAGGAATGGGATATACCCTTAGTTTTATTCGGTCCTAGTTTAGGACTGGTAACCAAGAATTATAAAATGTGGTAGAAGGAAAAGTTTTGGATGATTCCACAAACTTGCCAATGCTCTCATAGTAAAAGTTATTAAATCGTTGTACAGACATGCCCAGAATTATTAAATCATTGTACAAAAGACTTTTGCAGGCTACACAATCTCTCTAGCTGCAGAATTCTTTCAACAAATATAGATATTATTAAGGAGCAATGAAAATAAAATATATACTATCTCAAAAAAAAAACAAGACATATACTTGAAAACATCAAAATAAATGAAAATTATTTTGGTAACAATTATTTAGGTGACAGTAACCTTAAAATTGAAAACAGAAACTTAAAAATATGGATTTCGGTGAATAAGGAAATGCTATCTAAAATCAACCACTTAGTGGAACAGTCATTAGTTTATGAAAACGCATGTGTGTGTACTGCTAAGATTGTTAAATGACAAATACATGGCTTTAGTTTCAAAGGAAAATAGCATTGTATATATGACAAGGAAGGTTTGAAATTCATAGCTATCTTTTTGTTTTACAGCTGCTAATTTTGGCAGACAGCTTTGAAACATAAAACTGCTGGTCCACTGGATAACAATATTTTCATGCCTTGTTCCTTCCTTTAAGACAGAAACTTGATCTTCAAACATAGCTTTTTCAAGTAAAAGAAAAAAAAGTATGTCTCTCTCACTGATAGGATTCTAAATTCATTAGGACAATCAGAAAGAGGAAGTGACTTAATAGTAATGTAGAAATCAAAATACTACTCTGGGCCTAACAGATTTTTTTCTCACTTTATTTTTAGAAGAAGCACACACCATAAAAGCTATGTTAAAGAAATAAATCGAGAGCTAAACCAAGGGAATATTTTATAATCCTGTGCTCCTGCCCTGCCCAGGTGCCTCAGTTGGTTGGAGCGTCATCCTGGCCTCCTGTGAACCAAAAGGTTGTGGTGTCATGTAGGTATCAAGTTATTAGTATCAGAAACTCATTTTTCAGTGGTAATAAGAGCACATACCTAGGTTGTGGGTTTTATCCACTTAGGGTGCATAGGGGAGGCAACTGATTATGCATCTCTGTCAAATCAATTCTCTCTCTCTCTCTCTCTCTCTCTCTCTCTCTCTCTCTCTCTCTCTCTCTCTCCTCTTTCTCATTATAAACATATGATCCTCTGGTGAGGATTACAAAATAATAATAATAAATATAATTCTATGCTCTTACTCTTTTTCAAAAAAAGTTTTTTCTTTCATTTTTTTTAAAACACTGGAAAGAGCTCTGTAAGCAGCAGTTATTGGTAATTTTAAAAAGTGGTCTAGGAAACAAATGTGTTGCATTCATTCATTTGTGGTAATTTTCCTTTTATTTACATTTTAATTGTTTTCAATTAAAAACCTTTAATAATACATAGTACAAAGTTCTAAAGGTACAAAAGAGTACACAGGAAAACATCTCTTCAAACCCGGTCCACCATAGTCATCTAATTCCCTTCCACAAATGCAATCAGAATTATCCATTGATTATAAATATTTCCAGAGATATGCAAGCATCAAGTGTAGGGTACTGAAACTGCAGGTTGTGACCTATTAGTAGATTATGAAATAAATTTACTGGATCACAATTAACATTACAAAGACATGAAATAGAATAGACTATATTAAAGTAGGTATTGTCTTTTGAAATTTTTGTTTCTAGTTTTTATTTTTATTTATAAGTTCATTGTGAACTGGGTCACCAGGTAAAATGTATTGCTTACTCTGGATCACAGACAACAAAGTCACTGCTAGACACAATGGCTTTTGTTTACTGATGTATACTGACAATTCTTATCCTTTGATATATAAAGAGTTTCCTCATTTTGAATAAGTTGATTAAAAGTATTTCAAACATCCATAAAAGAACATAAAGAACAATATTATAAATACCCACATACCCCATCACCTAGTTTAAGAAACAGATATAAATATATACAGTATGAATAGAGTGAAAATCCTGCCCTGGAATCCTAAACCATTCCATTTCTCATCCTACCATGTATATCTCATTATTTGTAAGGCTACAAAGTATTCAATTGCATATTGGTACCATAAGTTAAACTAGACTTCTATTGATGAATATATTGATTGACATCCTTGATATTTCAAACAATGCTACTGTTAACATCCTCAATATCTGTAGGACAAGTTACAAGAAGTGAAATTATGGAGTCAAAGAATTTACCCTATATTTTTGCTAGCTATGGCCAAATTACCTTTCATAGAGACTATATCTATTTGTACTCCTATAACCAGCATTTTACATATAATTGTCAACAAAGTATATTATCAATTATTTTGTTTCCAATGTAATAGGTGGTAAATGATAACTTAAGAGTTCTATTATGCATTTTTCTTAGGAGTAAGGTTAACATTTTTCAGACATTCAATAATCATTCTCATTTCCTTTTCTATAATATATATCCATTTTTCCCCATTTTATTTCTGGGACTTTTTTCTTATGGACTATAAGAACTTTTTTAAAAATATGTATATTTTCATTGACTTCAGAGAGGAACGGAGAGGAAGAGAGAGATAGAAATATCAACAATGAGAGAGAATCATTGATCAACAGCCTTCTGCACACCCCACATTGGGAATGGAGTTTGCAACCTGGGCATGTGCCCTGATCAGGAATCGAACCAAGACCTCTTGGTTCATAAAGGATCTATGTTCAACCATTGAGCCATACCAGCCAGCCAGACTGTATGTACTGTTTACATTAGAGAAAATTAACGCTTTGTTTCTGAATGCTACAAATATTGAATTCCAACATTTTTACTTATGGCATCTATTTTTTGTGTGCTATATCTAGAAAAGTTTTTTTCTACTTTAATAAAAAGTTAGAAAATTGTCTCCCATATTCCCTTCTAGGACTTTCTTTAACATTTAAATTTTTACTTATCTAGAATTTATTTTGGTGTAGGGAGTGAGGTGGAGAATCAAATTTATTGTTTTCCAGACAACAATGTCATTGTCTCAATACCTTTTTTAAGCAATTTATGTTTTTCCTGTTAATCTGAAATGCCATTATTATCATTTACTTTATTCCTTCTGTATTTGGGCCCATTTTAGGCTTCTTTCATTTTATCACTGTTTATTCATATACTAGCAGCACACTGATTTCATTTAAACAAATTAAATGTATTTGCTTTGGGAAGGTAATGGGGAGATGAGGACAAATATGTAATATCTCAATCAATAAAGAAATTAAAATGAAAATAAAATAAAATAAATCTTTTATTATTTAGATTATTACAATTGTTTCTCTTTTTCCTCCCATAGCTCCCCTCTACCTGGTTCCCACCCCACTCCCTGCCTTTATCCCTTCCCACTGTCTTCATCCACAGGTGTATGCTTTTTGTTCAGTCTCTTTCTGCACCCCCACACCCCTTTTCTCTTGAGAATTGGTAGTCCACTCCCTTTCTATGCCCCTGATTCTATCATATTCACCAGTTTATTCTGTTCATCAGATTTTTTATTAACTTGATTTTTAGATTTACTCGTTGATAGGTATGTATTTGTTATTCGTAATTTTTGTTTACCTTTTTCTTCTTCCTCTTCTTAAAGAGTACCTTTCAGCATTTCTTATACTGATTTGGTGGTGATAAACTCCTTTAGCTTTATCTTATCTGTGAAGCTCTTTATCTGACCCTCAATTCTGAATGATAGCTTTGATGGGTAGAGTAATCTTGGTAATAGGTTCTTAGTATTCATCACTTTGAAGGTTTCTTGCCACTCTCTCCTGGCTTGCATAGTTTCTGTTGAGAAATCACCTGACAATTATATGGGTACTTCCTTGTAGGTAACTGTTTTTATCTTGCTGCTTTTAATATTCTGTTTGTCTTCTGCTCTTGGCATTTTAATTATGATGTGTCTTGGTGTAGTCCTCTTTGGATTCCTTTTGTTTGAGATTCTCTGTGCTTCCTGGACTTGTAAGTCTATTTCTTTCACCAAGTAGGGGAAGTTTTCTGTCAGTATTTCTTCAAATAGGTTTTCAGTATCTTGCTCTCTCTCTCTTCTTCTGGCACCCACATAATTCTGATATTGGTATGCTTGAAGTTGTCCCAGAGGCTCTTTACACTATCTTCAAATTTTTGGATTCTTTTTTATTAGCTTTTCCAGTTGAGTGTTTTTGCTTCTTTGTATATCAAATATTTGACTTGATTCTTGCAATCTCTAGTCTGCTGTTGATTCTCTGTATATTAGTTTTTATTTTAGTCAGTGTATGCTTATTTTCTAGTTGGTCCTTTTTCATATCATCAAGGTTCTTACTAAATTTATTGGCCTTTTCTATAAAATTCTTGAAAATTTTTATAACTGTGGTTTTGAACTCTATATCCATTCATTTGTTTTCCTCCATTTCTTCATTTGTGACCTGTTTCTTTTTTAACATATTTTATTGATTTTTTACAGAGAGGAAGGAAGAGATATAGAGAGTTAGAAACATCGATTAGAGAGAAACATTGATCAGCTGCCTCTTGCACACTTTCCAATGGGGATGTGCCCACAACCAAGGTACATGCCCTTGATTGGAATCAAACCAAGGACCCTTTAGTCTGCAGGCTGATGCCCTATCCACTGAGCCAAACTGGTTTCAGCATGACCTGTTTCTTTGTCACTGCATTTTGGCTGTTTCCCTGTGTTGATAGAGTAGCTTTGTGTGGTAGGTGTCTTATGGGGCCTAGTGGCTCAGCCTCCCCAATTACCTGAGGTGGACACTCTTGGTGCAGCCCTTTGTGGGCTGTTTGCACAGTCTTGTTGTAGTTAAGCCTTGATTGTTGTTGATATCACTGGGAAGAATTGAACTCCAGGCCAATTGGCTGTGAGGATCAGTTGTGTCTATTATGGGTGAACTTCTGTTCTGGAGACACCTGTATGGGGCAAGACTTGCTTAAGTGCGGCTCTAGTGTTCACTTAGTCTTCCCTCTGAGTGTGTTCCTTATGGGTCTAAGGAGTTGTCATCTGTATGGTCTCACTCTGACCACCAGGTACCCTAGTTTTTAGATCTCCAAAGAGGTGCTAATTTAGCCTCTGCCTGAGGCCACTCAGCAGGAGCTATGGAGAGATCTGCAGATTCTTCTTCTTTGTTTGGGGTTTTGAGATGCCCAAATGAGGCCATGCTGTGAAGCAATGCAAGCTGCTGTGGAGCCTTAGGCCGAATTTTGGAAGTTCTGGGGTTCTCTGACCCAGCTGTAGTTTATTAGGTAATTTTAGATTGCAAAGGACCAGGCCATTCATATGCAAACACCTCTGTGTACAACTTGGGTGGGGTGGATCTCAGGGAATCAACAGGGCAGAGCAAACAGCAATGACTGACCATTAGCCCTGACCCAAGAGGCTCTCATGTCTCAGTATCCCACCGTAATCACTGCAAGCACCCCTGAGAGATAGCCACCCTTGTGTTCCAGCCCTATGCAAGACAGTCCAGTTTCTTCCTGTATGAGTCTGGGTCCCCAGAGTCTCATTCAGAGCAGTTGGGAGCTTGTGTCTCCCTTCTGATTGAAAAAGACAACCGCATCCTCAGTTGCCAGCCCTTTCTGTGAGTGCCTCTGTACCTCCACACTTTACTTCTATCCCTCCTTTGTGTCTCAGTGTGCTTTTCTCTTCCCTTCTAGTGGTAGAATTTCCACTCAGCCAGCCTTATTGTGGTTCTGGATGATGTCTATTTTGTCTTTTAGTTGTAGTTTTGAAGTGGTTGTGCGAGGCAGCAAGTTCAGGTGTTTACCTATGCCGCCATCTTGGTTTCTCCTTTCCAAATATTTTTAAGGCATTCTTACATGTTCGCTTTTTATCCATTTGAACATTATACCCAGTAAATCAGGATTTTTACAAGTCCAATTGATATTTTATTGGAGGCATATTCAAATAACAGATTAACTTAAGTATAGTTTTATGATAGTGAGACTTATCCAATAATAGGACATGGCTTTCCAATTATTTGCTTTCTTTTATGTTTCTCAATAACATACTGTGTGTATGTGTTTGTGTGAATGCATGTGTGTGTGCACATGTATGTACACATCTTCCTCTTTTTGCTAGTTTCTTCCTAGGAATTTTGTCATTGCTATTATAAAAATAATTTATTCAAATATATTTTCTAATTGGTTGCAGTTTTATGGAGGAAAATTAATTTGGTGTGCTTTCCAATTTTTCATATAGTTTATCTATATTTATCTATTCATATAATAATTTGGGTAATAGAATCCCTTACATTTAACCACCTTACATTCCTATTATGAACTGTATTTAGTTGTAGTGTTTTATTCTTTTACTATATTGCTGGACCTTATTTACTAATATTCTACTTAAAAATTTTGCATCACTACCCACAAGTATAATTGACTTGTAGATTTTTTTGGTGAATTCTTTAACTGGTTTAGATCTCAAGGCTTTTCTTGTTTCCAAAAAATTAAAAAAGATTTGGAAGCTTTCACTTCTGTTATACTCTAAAAACATTTAGGTAGCATGAAAATGATGTGTTTCTTAAAAGTTTAGGAGGTTTTTCCTATGAAACTGTCAATTCTGCTACTCTTTTTTTGTTGTTGTTTAGGTAATTCTTTGGCAATTTTATTATGATATAAATTAGAAATTTTAGATTTTTTTTATGTTCTGAAACCAGTTTTCATCATATATACTTTTCCTATAAAACTATCCCTTCTAGCCAGGTTTTCATGTGTATCTAAAATGAAGTGCACACAGTGGTTTCTTATGAGTTATTCAATTTCCTTTTTATCTGTAGTTATTTTGACATGCTTCTTATCTCCTCCTCTTTTCTTGATTGTGTTATCTATTTTATTACCTCCCACTGGATCTTGGATTAATTTATTCTAGATATTGGATTTTTAGTTCTAGATATTTTATAATATATATTTTGTAAAATCAATTCAAATAACAAATGAGGAAATGTCATTAGAAAAAAAGATGATAAAAGGTTAAATTCAAGAATCAATAAATGGCATAATTTTAAAGTTGGTTTTTATAATTAGTTAAAAACTATTTAAATTATCTAGTTTAAGTATCAGTGATAGAACACTGCAATGGCCACTCTTAAACTTTACTAGTGAGGAATATAAATCCAGAAATAATTTGATAATGTATATCTTGTATCTGAATGTAAACATTATTGAACCCAGTAAGTAATTTTATTTGTAGAAATCTATTCTAAAGAAAAAAGGGACCAAAGATTTGACCATAAAGTTGTCTGTTATAGCATTTTTATGCTAGTGAAATGCTGAAAATGTTAACATTCAATAATAGTTAACTGATTAATTAAAATACTATTTAATTAAGATTTGGTAACATAGCTTATGTTTTATTTCAAGTGATATTTCAGGTTGTATGGATCCTTAAAAAGTAACATGATGAATGGGAGGCAGGGAGAGAAATGCTAATTCATAAGAAAATATGAATGATATTTTATTGGGAGATATCTTGAGGTTTTTTTTCCATAATTTTCAGTAATTTCCCTATTTAATAAAAGTATTCTTTAATAAAAAGTATTAAGGGACAATTAACTTGCTTTTGAAATAGCCAGTCTGATTTTCTTTTCCTCTAAATTTATTATTCCCAAAAGTAATCAACTGAGTTATATATATAAAAAGAAATCAACTACCTGCATATACATTTTGAGCTGTTCTGTATTCTCCTTCACACACACACACACACAGAAGAATTAACAGCAATCTCAGGAGTATCTATCAACAGTTAGAAGATGAAAAGTGCCAGGAAACATGAATGGCTTAACATGACCTATTCCCAAACCCAGAAAGAACAAACAAAAGCATGTGTTTTAACTATGACAACTGAAGAGTTATTTTCAAATTCAGATGACAGTACTGTCATGTTATTTCCAGTAAATGAAGGCTTGGCCATTTCTTGTTGCATTTTCTAAACTCTTTAAAAAAAGCAATTGGTAAGTAATCTCTGTAAGCATATAAACTCATTTAGACTACTTAATATAGAAGAAGGAAATGCTTAAACAATATATCAAAATCAATTATAAAGACTAACCTACATAATTCTAATTTTTTAATCATTTTAATGTTTTGATTAAGGTATTACATATGTGTCCTTATCACCCTATAAGTTTACATTATTTATACTACATTTACTTTTTCTTCTACATTCAAGTTTATTTTCATGTAAATGAATGCATGATGCATACTTCATGAATATATACTATACATTTACATGATTTGTATGTAGACATTTATATTCTAACTAGAATATTGGTGCACAAAATTCAGCCCAGCCTGTACCTTCTCCAATCTGGGACCCTTCTCATAATCCAGTACTGCTGGCTCCCAACCACTTGCCTGCCTGCCTGATTGCCCCTAACTGCTTCTGCCTTCCAGCCTAATAAATGCCTAACTGCTCCTTGCTGGCCCAAATGTCCCTAACTACCCTACCCTGCAGACATGGTCAACCTCAACTGCCTCCCCTGCCAGCCTGGTTGCCCCCAACTGCCCTCCCCTGCCAGCCCAGTCACCTCTAACTGTTCTCCCCTGCTGTCCTGGTCACCCCCAACTGCCCTCTCCTGCTGGCCTGGTTACCCCTAACCACCCTCCCCTGCCAGCCTGATTGCCCACAACTGCACTCCCCTGCTGGCCATCTTGTGGTGGCCGTCTTGTGTCTACATGGGGGCAGCCATCTTTGACCACCTGGGGCAGCCATCTTGTGTGTTGGAGTGATGGTCAATTTGCATATTACCTCTATATTATATAGGATATAAAATTGTAACAAATTTTCAAGTAGTTTACATTAGAATTGGGGATATTATAATGTTTTTAACAGTTATGCTATGTCTACATCTACCTACTTATCTAACATTCATTCATCTATCTATCTATCTATCTCCATATATTTCAATAAACCAAAAAGTATGGATAGTTGAATTTGACCACTTAAAAATATAAAGTTCTATAGATACACATACAGACACATCCTAGGACCCTATTTCAAAAGGCATATGACAAACCTGAATAAATATATATAATATGACTAAGGTTTTTTTACCCTTAAGACCAAGTTTATTTGAAAATTAATAAAAATGTAAAAATTCAAATAGAAAAGTTGATGAAAGTTATCAACAGACAATTCAGAGAAAAAGACATGCAAACGGTCCATTAACATATAAAAACATGCCCAAGCTCACTTATGAATAATACGCAAAACAGCACAATATGATACCACATTTCATCTAGCAGAATACGTAACAAAAACTTTTTTTTATTACCAATGTTAATAAGAGTAGGGGAAAACCATGTAGTATTAGTAGTATAAAGCATTAGCAGAAAGATAAATTAGTTGTTTAAGGGGGAAATTTGGTAATATCTGTAAAAAATGTTAAATATACCTGTTCTTAGTCTATCAATTCTACTAAGAAATGTATGAAAAAAGATGTAAATAAGGATGTTAAGTGCAGCAGTTTTTTTTTAATATCAAAAAACTGGAAATGTAGATATCCATAAACAAAAAATAAAACATACAAAATTTGTTACAATTTTATATCCTATATAATATAGAGGTAATATGCATACAGAAACAGAATACTATATAATCATTTAAAATAATGAGAAAGATAGCTATATTGCAAATAAGAGAAACTATCCATAATATAATATTAATTTTAAAAGTTGATGGGCATTCTATAGCATATTATCCCATTTGTACATATAAAGAATATCTGAGGAACAATATATTGTACACTGCTAATGCTGGATACCTCTCAGAGTGGCACCTGAAGAGTAAAGAGAGAGAAGCATGTGCAGTTTTAACCTGTATTTACTGTTTTAATTTTTAAGCCATTGGCTGATTATTTGAAACAACATGGATGGATCTTGACAACACTATGCTAAATGAATAAATGAGTCATAAAAAACAAGAACAATATATATGATTTCACTCATATGTGAGATATAAAACTGAAACTTATGAACACAAACAGCAGAGTAGTGATTGCCAGAGGGAAGGGGTGGGGGCAGAAGGAATTCCTAATATAAGGTGACAGGAGGAGATTTGATTTTAGGTGGTGGGTTAATGGTACAAAATTCATAGAAACTCATAAATGAAACCTATATGTTCATGTTGACCAATGTCACACTAATCAATATAATAAATAAAAATAAACAACTGGAAAGCATTATGCTAAGCAAAATAAGCCAGACAGAAAAAATAATATTACATCATTTCACTCATTTGTGGAATATAATGAACAACATAAACTGATGAACAAAAATAGATCCAGAGACAGAGAAGCATTGATCAGACAATCAAACCTCAGATGAAGGTCGGGGAAGGCGAGGGTAAGGGGAGGGAAGAGATCAACCAAAGGATTTGTATGCATGCCTAACCAATGGACACAGACACCAGAAGGTGGGGGTGGGGGTCCAGCGCGGATAAGGACACATATGTGATAATTTAATCAATAAAGAAAAAAACAAACCATCGGCTGATATCACTTCGTACTAAAAAAAAAAAACACTAGTTAAAATTAACTACTAATAAAAAATAGGAGTTTGTTATATCTAACTTTATAATGGTGTGAATTTCAGTATCATCAAAATTGTTTTCCATTGTAAGCGGATGGATCACAGTCACCATAGAAGTGTCTCACACACACATAAAGTAATCCCAGTGGCTTACACAGTTCTCTGATTGTGTAACATCTCCAAAGAAGCCATCACAAAGTCAACTGCACTGTCTTATACATGCCTAATGGGTCCAATGTTAGTTCTATGGCAGGGCTCCTGCTAAAGCTATTACCAAGTCATGGCATTGTTTCACATACTTCCTTCGACATTCTGATGGTTCCTGAGGAACTGTTATCACCGCTATGGAAGTGTCCTGTATAGCTTATGCTACCAGAGGAAAACAAAAAAGCAAAGAAAATAAATGTAAAACAAACAAATACTCTCCATTAAATACACATGAATGGCCCAACATAGTCAAATATCAGAAGGACTAACTTCACATTTGGGTATAACTATTACAAGTCATTCAAGAAACCCAGGTGTTAGACTATTATTTTTTTTTCTTCACAACTCCGGCTGTTCCAATGAAGCAGTTTAGGGTCTGAGAACAACATATGCCTTACTGTGATGGTATGGTGTTTATTGGTAACACAAGGTATATTACCAAGTTTCCTGTGGTATAAAGTACAGAAGCAAAAAGGAGCAGTGCTAGTGGATGTTCTGGCTATTGTGGAATTGCAGCAGATAATTGCTTACCTGTTACTAGTAAGTTCTTGAGCAGCTCAACAATCATAAAAATCAACAGGGCTTCTGGGTAGTTTAAACAGCAGCTCTACCTTAGGGGTTACTCCAATGGCAATAGGAAATACACTAGTACAAGTTAACCCTCAGCCAGGTCTTAAGTGCTTCATTGAATTTCCCTCTCACAGTCTTCTATACTTAGCAGAACAAGATAGATAGTTATTGAAATGATGTATTATTTAACCTAAGACAAATGCAAGGAATTTTATGCAGTTGGAAATGAGGAGAGTTGAACCGACTCTGCTAGACTAGAGAGTTTCCTTGGACACCAGATGCTTCAGAAGCCACATTGCATATCTGGCTAATCCTTGATAAAAGAGACTTCACCTTGTAGTACCTATCCCATAACATACACATAATAAATTCTTGCTCAGTGATAGATAACAATCACAACTACATTTACTGACTATTTAATATATAGTAAACACAATGTGGAAGTACATATCCATTTTCTCTTTCCATCCTCACATATGAAAAAATCTGAAATAGTAATGTCTGCATTTGATAGACAAGGAAACTGAAAGCCTTAGGTACCTGCCCAAAGATATACAGTAGGTAAGTGACAGAACCAGAGCACAAACCTGTCTATCTTATACCACAGTCCCTATTCTTTACCACTCACTGTACAGAGATCATTGCTTATTTAGACTGTACTATTATGACCATTTTTACTTTAATAAATAGTTTCACATTCCTTGTGTTCTTATAGTGAGCTGCGCATATCTTTTTAATGGTACTAACTGAATTTTATTAACATCAGCACTTTATCCTCTCTAGTAGACTTCTTTGGGTAGGGATGCCCACTTAACTTTGCCCCGCATTAAGAACCGCTCCAAAACACCAATGGGTGGCTACCCAGAAAGCAACATTTGTATCACTGACCTTGGTGATAGCTGATGGGACCAGTGATAGACACCTAACTCAAGATATCTCAAGACAGAAAAATAATTCTGCCTCTCTGGAATTTAGAAATGTCACTGAAAAAATTACCATTTAATCTCAACTTCTTTCCTAAATAAAATAAATATACACTGGGGGGACTTTATGGGGTTTTATGCCCATCTTGGGGATGGAGATTTAGAGAAAGTCAACCTGCAGACAAAGGGCTGAAGGAAATGAATTCAAAAGCAAGAGACAAAGTCTGGGCGATTTTTAAAATTTGTGCCTTCTTATAGTCTAGCCACACTCTTGTGGTCCTGTAAGGCATTCTCATTTACTGTAAATACATTTTTGTTGCTGTTTTTCTTTAAGCTAACCCAAGTTGATTTGTGTTACCTGTAATAACAATAATAAAGAATCCTAACTAATAGGGCATCACTCTCTCCCACTAGCCTGTAATTTCCTTGAGGTTGGTTACTCTTCTGGCCATCTTTTATACATCTGTCTCCAATATAGAGCCTGGTTAAGGGTAGCTAATCAATAAATGCTATTTGTACAGAAATATCATTATCCAGAAGATACAGTTATTAATAATTTCTTTGGAAATTATCCTTGTTAGTTAAAGATTGCAAATACTCTTTTTTCCTAAATAGTTCCCTACATTTAGCTTTTTAATAAACAACTTAATTTTCACTTTTTATAATACAACAGTTTCATTTAGGCAATATGTGAAAAATGCATTCTTGAAAATTGATTATTTAAATTTAGCTGCTGATATCATGTTGTTTTTCCTCATCAGTCTAATATATAGTCGAATGTTATTATTAATGAATACCCTAGTCACTGAGGTGTATGCTCAGATAGGACTTTCAAATCCTTCTAAGAAATATCCATTGGATCACCTATCAGAGGCAGAGTTGCAGTTAGATGACCAGAGGTTTGACCCATTTCTGTCCTTGGAAGATCAGAGAAGAGCTACAAAAATATTTTATCTTTTAGTTTTAATGTTTCCCCTCAGAGTAGTGCACATTTCTCATTTATGTAGTGCCCACTATGCTCCAAATCCAGTGACTAAGTACTGAAGCTAAAACAGTGAATAGATCAGACCCTACCTTCCCATAGCTTGCTGTCTAATATTTATCAAAAACTCTTATGAGGACACAAAACACACAACTCAAGTATCCTCTATAATAAAAGGGTAATATGCAAGTTGACCCTAACAGCAGAATGACCACTGGACCAGTCACTATGAGGCACACTGACCATCTCTTGGTCTCTTCCCCCAGCTGGCAGGCTCCGATCACCTGATGGAAGCTGGGAAACTGAGGGGGGGTGGCAGTGGGGGTAGGGTTGGCTGTAGGCTGCTCTGGAAGATGGCCCTGTTCACAGGCCAGGCCTAGGGACCATATCCAGGCGTGAATTTCATGTACTGGGCCTCTAGTTAGACTATAATTAATAGTAACATTGGAAGTAAGGTGAAATGAGAGGGGAAAGGGGTTAAAATAAAAAATAAAAGCATTATGACTGATATCAAAGATTCCTGCTCACAGACCTCAGGATGGAGGTAGCTTCAGTACATCTGCACTTTTCCTAATGGACCATTAACCATCAATAGACAGCAAAATGTTTACTTAGGACAGATGTGGAGGAATGGAAACAAAGTTCCTAAGTGTTCTGATTCCCTTGTGAAATCTAGGAACTCCAGATGCACTCTGCTCCCTGGTTCTCTCCCTTCCCTGTGCTTTTGGTGCTGAAATGAAGGGCTATTTATTTTAATTCTTTATAAGTTATAGCATGTCAGAGACTTAAATTCAATTATGGGAATTCATAATAGAAGTATATGAAAATGGGAAAAATAAGTATTTGGAAAGGCTTGACCAATTAATGAAATGAAAGAAATCTGTAGACAAAATTTGGGGAATGGAAGTACAAAATCCATATAATAATCTCCTGGATGTAGAGAACTGAAAGTGTCTTTGAAAGTCCATCTTTGAATCTTTCTTAGTTGAACAATTCACCCAAACTAACAATTACCCCTATCTTCACTTTTCTCCCACAGGAGTGAAGCTTAAATCATCCGAAGCTGGTCCATGGTATTGTGAGCACTGCCTCATCAATAATCTGAAAGTAAGAATGTATAGGTAGATAGAAACAAAATAAAATGTCACTAACAGTACTGGGGCCCAGGGATGGGGTGGCATGGAGTCTCAGCAGTGAGATGTATAACACTAAAATTTTCAAGCTGTTTCACTCTTTTCAAATATAGCATTTATAAACTAAAATTAATGTAATAGATAGGCCTACTTTCATGAATGAATGAGATCGATGGGAAATAAATAGCTACATTTCCCCACAAACATCAAGTTCAATTCATTGAAAATAAGTTATTTCCTCAAATTAACATGCTTTCAGAAGAACTATTTACACTCTCATTTCAACTCCAAGCTCCTCTGCAAGAATATATAAAAATGTTGAAAGCAGGTCATGTCTGCTTATCACTGATTGAAATTTTATGAAATCCAAATTGGAAAAATCTTACTATAGGTCATAAATAAGATTCCAAATTTTATGCTGCTTATTGAAAATTAGTAGCAGGAGTCAGAGTAACATTTACAGAGCTGTGACTGAGCAGAAAAAGTTGTTCAAGTTCAAGTCTTATATTCATGCTAGAGGCCTGATTAACAAAATTCACGCATGGAGGGGCAGGGCGGAGTGGAGGAGAGTCCTTTATCCTGGCCTGTACCCGCTACAATCCAGGACCCATCAGGGGATATCTGATGTTGGACATCCTTCTCACAATCTGGGACTGCTAGCTCTTAACCACTCCCCTGCCTGCCTGTCTGATCGCCCCTATCCATCTCTGCCTGCTGGCCTGATCACCCCCTAACTGCCCCCCCCTGCCAGCTTGATTGCCCACTAACTGCTCTCCCCTGTTGGCCTGATCACCCCTAACCACATCTGCCTTGGCCCTTGCTACCGTGGCTTTATCAGGAAGATGTCTGGTCTAACATATTACCATTTTATTAGTATAGATGTAATCCAAGGGAGGAAAAAATGGCTATTTGGAAAATAATCAACTGCATTTAGGTAACTGGCACCTGAATTGCTATTTTAACTCTTCCTCCTATGTATAATATAGCTAACAATATTGATTTCACAGCATGGTCATGAGCATAATATGAGATAAAAACATTAAAAGTATCTTTGGGAATTGTAAAGTGTTGATCAAAAATATCAGTGAGTATTCATATTGTACTTATACGTTGCAAGTAGTATTCTAAACCTTTATATACATTGGTTCATCCAAGTATCACAAATTTTAGAGGCAGATACAATTATCATTATGTAACCGATGAAGAAATTCAGGCACAGAAACTTTATATAACTTTCCCAAGATCACACAGCTGGGATTTAAACCTCGGTTGCCTGGCTCTACAGTGCAAACTTTTACTAACTATGCTCTGCTGTCTCTCTAAATTGAAGTCATTCTTGGAGGTGCACATTGGACAAACATGCAGTTAAGGATTAGTTTTTATCAGACTGTATCATAGGTTAACCTTGGCAGCCCAACCCAATTTCATGCTACCCTATCCAAGTCCCAAAATAAAGCATAAAGAAAATAAACCTGCAAGGGAAAGAATGCATGTCCTTTACTCCTAAGTCTTCCAACCCTGTCTCAGTAGAAATAGTTAATCATCAAGGTAGATGGTTGATTAGACTAAAGCCCAAATAAAAATGAATAGCCCCATAGAGTATTCCCGAAAGTCCTTAACGCATCTAAGAGAGATGACACATTAACAAGGTATAGTGGCTCACCAGGATGAGCAGTTCTCATGTGGGGGGAGGGGAGATAATGTACCTTTAGATCAAGCTGATTACAATAGATATTCCCCTGATCCCTTTCCCCCAGCCTCCTACCAATGTAAAACTCTGCCCTGTGGTCAGATGTGAGGATCTCCCCAAAGTGTTGATTTTTATCAGTCATTTATCAATATTGTTTCAGTATCCTTATGCAAAAAGACAAAACTCAATAAGCACAATGAAGGCAAAAGTAGAAGGACATTTTTCATTTGAAGGCACTATTTATAATTAATGACATGTATATAGACCGTGTGATTATAAAGCCAAGCCGAAACAGCTAAGGAAAAGACCAAGGCCATTTGGTAGGAAGCACTTTAAAGTTATGACAGTATTGGAACTATAATAAGTTCATGGCTAGAGTTCTGTAACAAGTTGTAGATAACATAGGAAATCATGAGGCCAAACCCAAAGCAACCTGATTTGAATATCTGCCCCCATGCTAAATCTATGCTTGCCTTTCCCACTTAAATCTTGCTTTTCTTTCTCCCCAACACCCTCTCATCTCATTTTTATCATCAATATACAAAAATGAAGTTTTCCAGAGAAAAGCAAACCAGTAAGCTGCCAAGGAATTAATCGCTGACAGCTCAGCAAGGTCAGTGTGGTGTTTGTCAGAGGGGTACGAGTCCACTTTGTGGGTGGGTGTGAGGGGTGGGATGAGATAAAAATAATCAGTGGTCAAATCTTGGAAAAACTTGCCTTGTGTAGATCCAGTTTGCGCCTCCATGTCACAGCAAACAGGAGAGAATTTGAAACCTGTAATATGAAATATTTCATTAAGTAAACCTTGTCCAAGTCATCTGGGATTCCTAAATCTTTAACCCTTATATCTATACTATTTTTTAATTAAAAGATCCAAGGAAATATGATTCCCATACCTCTTCAAGTGTACAATTCAATGGTTTTTAGTAGATTCACAGAGTTGTGTAACCATCACTATTATCTATTTCCAGAACAGTTTCATCACCCAACATCCAAACCCCATACTTAGGGTCTGACAGGAATAGTTTAATGTTTCAACCCAGTGAACTGGCTATAACTTCAGATATCAGGAGTGAGATGAGGCAGAATGAGAAGGCTTGGCAATAAGGAGATCATCCACCACCTCATTTCACATAAATTTGGTTACTAAATTTTGTTTGACAGTTGAAGCCCAGAAAGTATAAGAACCATTCCAAAGCCTCCTAACTTGCATCCTAATGCTCTTTTACTTACATGGATATACATACATATATCAAATATGTTCTCTTCTCATTTCCATACTTCACTTCCTGTACTCTTGACACAAGTCAACAATACCTACATATAGACATGAAAATAAACTAAGAAGCCTGGCTGGTGGGCTCAATGGATAGAGCATCTGCTCTGGGACTGATGGTTCTCAGGTTCAATCCCAGTCAAGGGTATGTACCTTGGTTGCAGGCTCGATCCTGGGCCCCAGTCAGAGCACATGAAGGAGGCAACCAATTGATGTGTGTGTCTCACATTGTTCTCTCTGTCTCTCCCCCTTCCTTCCACCCTCTCTAAACATAAATGAAAAAAAAATCCTCAGGTAAGGATTAACAAAAACAAGAAAATAAACTAAGAAAATCAAGACCCCAAGGATACTTGGTGATAATACAAAGTGTTATGGCCTGTTATGTAGGAAATAATACTCTAACTAGTGGGCCAGTGTTCCCTATGGGCAGAAGGGTATAAGAAGGACAGAATAGAAAAATCTGTGCATACAGGGATTTTGGCTACCTATCTCCTACCTGGGAAAATACTAATTAGCCACTGCTATCACACTAAGCCTTGTGGTCATAGTGATGGGGACCTATCAAATTTAGACAAACAGAATGAGGAAGACAATAGACTAATGTGTTTAATAAACATTAATGTGTTTTTTTTACAAAAGGATTTTATTCTTTGATAAAGACAGAGAGCAGAAATAAAATAAATCAACCTCTTCCCAACATATCAAAGAAACAAAATGTTTTCATTTCTAAAAGTTGTAAGAAAATAACACATAATTACAATTTAATGACACTATTGTTATTACTCATTGTCTAGGAAATAGGTGATGCTAATTTACCTTCTTTTTTAAAAAATAATTTCAGTCTAACTTGATTAATTTGAATCTGTCTTTACACCCGATATGTTAATCTGAATCAAATAGAGAGCACATCCAGAATATGGTTGTTATACAACTGTTCATCTCATTGTTCATAAACTGATATAAAGCCAACATACAGGGAATGCGTACTTTCTACAATGAATACCATTAGTATTGCTCTTGAAAATAAAATGTGAATAATAAATAAGACATATCACTGATTACATGATATCATTTCCCTTGGGGGATCACCAGAAAGAAAAAGTATTTTGTCTATCATTATAAAATAAATGTGCCTGTGTGTCAGATCCTTAGGTGTGTTCCTTGTCACGTGACCCTGCTAACTTGCATTTCCATTCTGCACATTAAATAAAAAACAGGCAGACAAAGAGAAGAAAAACAACTTTAAGGCTAAAAGATACATTCACTTGGTTTTTACTTAAACAATATAGAAAATTCTATTACCATTGTCCCCATCAGATTTCCTTTCATGGTCAGTGTCAGTCAAGGACAATGCAGAGTTGGCCCGGCTGGACAAACAGGAACTGTGCTCTGATTTCATCCCTCTTATCCACATCCTCAGTGCATGGTCAGGCGAGGCAGCACCTTCTGTCTCTGTGTCCACATCAGATCCCATCTCAAGTTGGTAGCCATGCTGAGAGACACTGTGCATGTCAGTCTGGTAGCCAGAACAGAGAGTGCGGGGAGTTTCACAGAATTCTATCTCTATAGAGAAACAAAGTTCAGAGAAAAAACTTCAGCATTATGAAACAACACCTGATAAAATTATTTTTGTCCTCATCCCCCCCTCGCCGATTGCTAGTAATTGTGTGTTTTTACAAAATTAGAATTCTGGCCATTTTATTTATGGTAGCTACATTCTGTGCTTATTTTGCACTTCTGTAGCTTAGAATTATGCTCCTGTTGATTTGTACAAGTTCTAGAAAAAGCATGCCCAAAATAGCTTTATAGCTACAATTTTAGGTTGCACAAAATGTAATG
>PVJN01026085.1:0-12500 GCA_004026805.1 Lasiurus borealis
GACAGTCTCGGGGGGTTGGGGGTTTGGGGCAGGAGGGGAATGTTGGGGTGGGAGAGACCCCCTGGAGAGGGTCGCCTTTTCTCTGTTTACACAGGCAAGCCACTGGTCAGGCTGCCCGTGACACACCTCCCTTCCCTACTCTTTCCAGTTGCCTGACACAACATCTGATGCTACTACCTCTACCCTTATTCCAAGGGCCTTGAAGCCCTAAAAGGGGATCCATACTATGAGTCCCGCCACCTGGAAGGAAACGAAGATAATTCAAGGCAGTGGTCCAAATGCTCCTTCCTAATATACCTGCCACAGAAATAGTGAGGGTCTCCCTCTGTCAGAAGTTCACCTCCGCACAGTCCCTCTCTCCCACCAGCCTCCGTTCAGCACCAAGGCCCAGCAAGGAGGATGGAGTTTCTTAGGGAATAATCAAGAGAACTAAGTGAATTTCCCACCCGGCATCCTTCCTGTTTTCTTTCCAAATTCCACCACTATTCAACTTTTTCCTATTTTGTGAAAAGGACCACGAGCCTAGTGAAAGGCCTAATAAAATATTTAGGGAGCTAGGAAATAGAGCCAGAGTGTTTGGGGGACGGGGATTACATTAAAGTTCAAACTTGCAAGTAAGTTTTAGGAGTTGACTGATGTGCTGGAGTATGACTTGAACAGTCTGGCCTGCACGGAGTCGGAACTTACTCGAGAAAGCAGTTAAGCCTCTGTGGAGGCCTGCTAGCTAGAAAGGAGACCATGCAGAGTGTGTCCCTCTGGCTCCAAGATTCTGCTGCCCAATTCGGAACCCAGGAGAGTGCTCGGTAATTAGAAGGACAGTACACTCCATAAATATGTGTTGTTCTTTTATATGCCCCACTGTGGTAGGTAATTTATGTGAATGGAGGGGGGAGGGAATAGTTTTTGTCCTTAATAAAGCCTAGAGTCCAATAGAACTGTCATAAAAATATGAGCTCTGAGAGGCCACTGTATCATCTCAGGAAGGAGTTGTTGAGAACAGCCTCCTAAGCATGGGCGAAGCTAGTTGCTAAGGTAAATTTGGGAAGTTGGTCCCTAGCCAGATGGGACAAAGCCAGGCAGGGATGCCAAGATCTGCGGGTGATGAAGAGGGTCTGCTTGAGACTAAGAAACGACATCCAGGGATTCTCACTTCTGAGACCATGAATGTTTTCTCCCACATATTGCAGTTTCCACCGTTTTTTAGACTCACTTTTCAGGTTTAAGAAAAATACCTTTAAACCAAGATCAGAAGGCTTAACATGTCAGCACCATAGAAAAGTTATATGATACAGATAGGAAGTAAAGGCACACCTTTGAGGCACACCCTTCAGTCCTCTACAAATCTAAGACACCTCCTAGCTGAGGTATGTGTGAGGGAAAAGAGGTTATGAATCATAATCACTTTATAGCACATTTATCATCAGGTACCTTTAATGCATGTTTATACTCCCATACTGCTGTAACACAGACACATCTCAAACAAAACTGGACCCTACTCAGGAGAACTAGGCAACAGCATGTTAATTGAGAATTAGTTACATCCTCATACTGCGCCTGCTGAAATAGCCAAATCATCCTTTTTATACAGATTTTTTTTCAAATATATCGCATTTTTTTAAAAAAGCTTATTAGAGTGGCCAGGTTATGATTATATTATACTTGTATATGATTACCTTATATTTCAAATCTACTTTTTTCAAGCTATTACTGGATGCTGACTTTAACAATATCCTCTGCTTATAAAAAACAAACAAACAAACAAATGAAGAGGGAGGGGAAAAAACTTGGCAAAAAACAACTTGCTGTCTACTAAAAAAATTGTATTTCCCATTCTTTTGTATATTTTTCTCTGGGAAACATGTTCCCAGGTAGGAATTCTATTTCCTGACCTCCACTACTTGCGTCTAAGTGGATCAATGTGTCTCATTCTGGTCAATGAACTGTGGGCTAAAGTGTGTCATCACTTTCAAGCCAAAAACAGCTAAGCAAGAGATATTCATTGCCTATGCATTCCCAGCCTTTAGCTCAAGCATGTCAAACTCAAAGACTAACACAGACCAAATAAATGAAGCATGCAGCCCACAGGCTGCGAGTTTGACATGCTTGCTTTAGCTGAATGAACATGTTTCTGGGGCTCAGGAGAAGGCAAAACACCACATGGAAAGAGCTAACTTCTTCAATAACCACATAGAGCAGTGGTTTTCAACCTTTCTAATACCTTCGACCCTTTAATACAGTTCATCATGTTGTGGTGACCCCCAACCATAAAATTATTTTCATTGCCACTTCATAACTGTAATTTTGCTACTTTATGAATTATAATGTAAATATCTGTGTTTTACGATGGTCTTAGGTGACCCTGCTAGCGGTTCTCAACCTGTGGGTCATGACCTACAGGTTGAGAACCGCTGCTGTAGAGTTCTAAGACCATCGGAAAACACAGATATTTACATGACAATTCATTAACATTAGCAAAATCACAGTTATGAAGTAGCAACAAAAATAACTTTATGGTTGGGGTCACCACAACATGAGGAAATGTATTAAAGGGTTGTAGCATTAGAAAGGTTGAGAACCCGCTGACATAGAGGGATGCAGCCCACCCACTATGAAAATATGCCTTACATGAAGAAGAAATAAGCACTTATTATGTTGTTTCATTGAAATTTGGGGATATGCTTGCTAGGATAGCTAGTACTATCAAATCAATAAACAAAGTTATTTAACATGCTATTTCAAAAGTAAAATTCTTATTTTTTTCTATTATATAACAGAACTACCAGACTAAAAATATTCTTATTTCTTTTAATATGTGAGCATCGAATTTTGCCTTCTTGTAAATGAATTACTAGTTGTGTTTGAACACCTGTTCTGTACAAGGCACTGTACTAGATGATGCATAAATGTATGGATTAGGAACTCAAAGATTTAGTCCTTCATTCAAGGATCTCAAAGTCTTGTTATACAAGAATTGTATGCATATTATCTTTGCAAAAGTTTAGGTATAAGGAGTAACTTCCTCTACTGGAGAAAACAAATTAAATTTACTATTGATTTCACAACTAATTATGAAGATAGATATGTGGAATAAAAGAAAATATTGATGATTCGGTGTCATCTATGTAGTCAAATGCTCCAATTCACAGCTTACATCCTTGGGGACACATCGTATTAAATAAACAATATTTTAGTTTGCTATTAAGTGCTCAGTTGCTGGTTTTGTGTGTGGAGGGGTACATGCCTGCGTTGTGGGCACAGTCCCCTGTGAAGTGCATGTAGGAGGCAGGAATGGATGTTGCTCTCTCACATCAATATTTCTCTCCCCCTGTCTCAAATCAATAAAGTCTTTTTTTTTAAAAAAAAAAAAAGAGACTTTTTTATTTTCAAGAAAAGAACTAAAGTTATTTTATTTTATATCTTGTTTTGAGAATAACCTGCTCTTGAAATCTTGGACTTTCTTTTGGTATTTGGATATCTTTACACTTATTTTGACATTAAGAATTTTGACTCTTCTCCTGGTTTTGACTCTCCTGAGGGATGTATTTTGTTCTGAGTAGTTGATGGTAGACAGGATGTCTGACCTATTCTCACCTGAGCTGGTGGAACCTTGTGCTAAAAAACCTGCAGACTAGACAACCAATCCTGGTGGAGCCATGACTGTGTATAAGAATTTGATTTATTATCTTAGAGTTCATTCCCCTGATGTTCACTTCCAACATGTCAAGTTCTACCCTCTTCACTGTGAAGGCTCTATGAAATATATTAGTCATCACAAATTTTATTATTTGAGGCTTAAATTAAAAAGGTCTTTATTTAGCTTTTGGATTGCTCTTGAAATATTGTTGAGCCCTTTCTTTTTTTTTTTTTCAGAAGGCAATTTTACTCATTTAGAAAAGTTATTTCTCAAAGAACATAAAAATATGTTACACCCAATGTATTTAGGAATAAATTGTATCTTCCTCATCAGGGACCAAACTATAACTTATGGAATTATATGCTAAGTTTAGTAAGAAGAGGATATATTTTACATAAAATTTGGGTGATCATTATTTATTTGGATTTAATAAACATATTAATGTTTGTTTTTATATTTGTATCTTTATCTCATATTTCAGTTCTGAATTTGAAAATGTTCTATTGAAAAAGAATCTTGCACTCAAATCAATCATATTACCATATATTTCAAATTATGAAGTTTTATTTTGCATATTAATGGTTATTGGAAAGCATATAGTCAATTGAACACATATCAGGCAGTGGGAATATAAGTTAAAAAGAAAACAGTTTCTCCCCTCGTAAAACTTACATTCTAGTTAAGGAAAGACAGATGATTTTAAAAGAACAAAGTGGCTGGCTGTTCAGACACTGAGGCCAGTGTGGAGAAGAGTCCGGGTCAGAGGGAAGATAGGTAGATAGATCCGAAATACAGGGCAAGGAGATCCCAACTGCCATGCGTCTTCTGGGCCTGCTTCAGTTTTCCTCCCAAGTTAATGGAGCCAGGGCCCTTCCCTTTTCCCCACAGAGTGCTTGAAGTCTGGTCCCAATGTACCCTCCTTCCTGGACTCCTTCCACCGCTGCCTGCCTGCTGCAATGCCGCCCTTTGCCTGAGTCAGCTGAGGCCCGCAGCCCTCCCACGGGGCTCTTTGTAGAGGCCACCAGGCAGCGTTCTGGCCCCAGTAACTACTAGGAACTGGTGGGGGTGCATCCTGGTGCCAGCACTGAAGAAGTTAAACAGGCTTTCTTTTCCTAGTACGAAGAGCTGAATGCTGACTGGACCCTGGGAACCCAGCCCGGCACAGCTGCTTTGTAGGCTGAGTGAAGCATGTCTAGTGCTCAACCAGGAGCAGAGCCCCCCAAACTATGACCACTATCAACTCCCCCAAAGTCCCCAGGAATCATGGCCTATCCCTGGTATAGTTCATCAAGCACACAGCTCCTGGACACCTTCCAATGCACAATGCTGGGTCCCATTTCATGGTGTGAGGCATCAGGGATCAGAGGTGAGGCAGCATCAAGACAGACACGAACAGCGGGTACTGGAATACCGCTTCCTAATCATGCTAGCAGGCATTGGCCTGCAGTACACTGCCTTTGGGAGGCTGGAGCAGATGCACGGTAGCTTGATGGATGAAGAGGATCAGAAGGACCGGATCATCACAGTCATCTACAATGATCCTCAGGCTGGGCCACAGCCATCAGAGCCAGGCTCCAACAGGAGCAACAGCAGAGGTAGCAGTTGCAACCACCATCCAGGCCTCCCCAGGCCCCAGGACCATGCTCCATGGCACCAGCCCCTGAGCCACTCACCTGAATAGAGCCCTCTCCAGGACTCCCCACCACATAAAACATGTACAATAAAGTGATTCTCAGTGCTCCAAAAAGAATGAAAAACTATTACACACACACAAACACACATCCAATATGCCAGGCGGAATAAGCAATTACCATTAAATAATGCACGGTGTTAAGGGCAAAGGAAAAAGTGATGGGCCAAGGGGTGTTACTTGCTGTTGTAGACAAATTGTGTAGGGAAAACCTGTCTGAGAAGGTGATATTTGAATGGAGATTCAAATGAAGTGAGGGCGGTATTTAAGCTGTTATCTCAAGAAGAGTGTTCCAGGTTAAAGGAACAGTAAAGGCCCTGAAATAAGATTCTGACATTTCAAGAACTGTCAAAAGAGGCAGTATAGCCAGAGCACAGTGAACTAGGGAAAGTGATATAAGATGAACTCCAAAAGATGGTCCAAGGTCAGAACACACAGAGCCTCAAGAGATTTCTTAATTTTACTTGGGTGAAATGAAAATTATTTCATTAGAGAAGTAATATGATATGATTTAAGTTTTTTAAAAAGTGATCACTCTCTTGTAAGAAGTCTTTTGGATGTAGTGGTAGGAAGGGAGCAGGATTGGGAAGAACACTGAAGAGATTACTATCCTGTATAATAAAAGGCTAATATGTAAACAGATCAAACGGTGCAACAACCACAACAAAACAACCGAACAACCTGCTGCTATGACATGCACTGACCACTAGGGGGCTCATGTGGAACATGGTGGGCATCAGCCAAAGCGGGACAGTGGAGCAGGTGAGTGGGGGCACCAGATTAAGGCAGAGCACTGGTTGCTGTCATCAGGGCGAGACTCTGGTGGTTAATGAAAATTCTTTGCTCCCATGAACCACAATCCCATCCCGTGCTCACACCTGCTGCAGGCACAGGCCCCGCTGGCACCCACTGCTGGCACCAGATAACTCAGCACCAGCCCTGATCACCCCTCAGGGCTCCTCCACACCCCTCCCCCTTGCTCCTGAGGGGCAATCAGGACTGGCAGCCACCACTTGCACCTGCTGCCAGTGACAGCCCTGCTTGCACCCACTGTTGGCACTGAAACTGCCATTAACACCCACTGCCAGTGCCAGCCCCACTTGTATCCCCAGCCAGTGCTCGCATCTGCTGCCAGTGCCTGGTGCCAGTCCCAATTGCTGGGTGCCATCAGCGGGTGCTAGTGGCAGCTACCAGCCCCAATTGCCCTGAGGACTTCCCCACCTCCCACAGCTCCTGAGGGGGGCTATCAGGGCAGTAGTCACCACTGGCACTTGCTGTTGACAGTGGCCCCAATTGCTCCATGTAGTCAGAGTATGGGAGCCGGGCTGCTGGCAGACAGGGGGTCAGGGTCCACAGTAGGAGGGGCCAGGTGGGGGTGCAGAGGATGACTCAAGACCCGCCCATGTGCCCACAGCAGCTTCTTGGACCACAGTTCCTTTCAAGATGCATGAATTTGTGCACTGGGCCCTTAGTCAGATTATAAAACAGGCTAGCAATACTAATAAAAGGATTTGAATGAAGAGAAGTATCTGATTCCAAATATATTTTAAAAGTACCATAAAGCTAAACTGTGCTGTTGGGTTGGATATAGGAAACGAGAAAATAAAAGGAAGGAGTCAAGAACTCCAAGTTTTGGAGTAAGAGCAAATGGAAGGTATGAGTTACCATTTACTGAGAAAGGGAAGATTGGAAATGGAGAGCATATTTTGTGGAGATGAGCTAAAACAAGTTTTAGATATGTTAACTTTGAGAAGCATATTATGCATGAAAGTGGAGATGGCATGTAGGTATGTGAATATATGAGTCTGGGCTTGAGAGAAGAGAGCCAGGCCGGTGATGTATAAAATGGACTGTCGAGGCACCTTAGCTGTACTTGATTTCAGTTAGAGGGTACGGAGGAGCGCAAGGGCCTGCAAAACCGCCTGCAAAGAACAGCTTCTTGAGAGAAATGCTGGTGTCCTGAGATCAAGCAAATGCAGTGAGTTGTGTCAACCATGCTGATGGATTCAGTAAAATGACTATTGGTTTTGACTAAAGGGGAGATCACTGGTGATCTTAACAAAGCAGCCTTTATCCTTACCCAAAATAGCACCACATCGCTCTGCCTCTTTGCACTGATTTAGCTCCTTTTTATAATCCCTTGACATGACATGTGTAGGTGTGTTATGTATGTGATGTGTCTGTCTCTCTTCCTGCAGCTAGATGACGTGATCCTTGAGAGCAGAGACTTTCTTTTGTTCCCAATTTAATCTCCAGGGCCTGTAATAAGCCTAGCACATGCTAGGAGCTTAATGAAATGTTTGTTGCAATAATGAATATTCACTGACAATGCTAGCTCAATTTACTCTTCTTATTTTCTCAATAGTTAAAATAAGCATTTAAAAGAGTGTGGGGCCCTAACCGGTTTGGCTCAGTGGATAGTGTCAGCCTGCGGACTCAAGATTCCCAGGTTTGATTCCAGTCAAAGGCATGTATTTTGGTTGCGGGCACATAGCCAGTAGGGAGAGTGCAGAAGGCAGCTGATAGATGTTTCTCTCTCATCGATGTTTCTAACTCTCTATCCCCTTTCTTCCTCTCTGTAAAAAAAATCAATAAAATATATATTTTTTAAAAAGGGTGTGGGGAATTAGGTAAAGGTGTACAAGAGGTACAAACTTCCAGTTATAAGATAAATAAGTTCTGGGGATGAAATGTACAACATGATGACTATAGTTAACAACACTGTTTCTAAAGTTGAAAGTTGCTAAGAGAGTAGATTCTTAAAAGTTCTGATCACAAGGAAAAAATTGCAACTGTGTGAGGTTATTGACATTAACTAAACTTACTGTGTTAATCATTTTGCAATGTAAACATATATCAAATCATGTTTTATACCTGAGGAATATCTGATGTTATATGTCAATTATGTGTCAATAAAATTGAGCATTAAGCATTTCCCAGAATTTTTAGGAAAAAATTAAATTTCATGCTTAGGTTTTATTTAAGTTATAAAATCAACTTTCATAGAGTGAAGAGAGTTGACTCAGACTTCCAGGATGAGAAGTGGAATGGGAACTTGGGAATTTACTGTCAGCATGAGGTGTGTCTCTCACATGTTCCCAGTGTAAGAATCACTATGTGTGTAAGTCCAGGGGAAGGCACAGTATTACTCATCACTCCTCTTCCTCTAGCTACACAAAGAGTCCTATTGTTTGCAACATCTAAGTTATTCCCTGGTGATAAGTTAGGCCAGACATTAGCAATTTTCAGACAGGAAGGTTTCGGACTTTGGTTGTTTAGAAGCAGTCCCTTGAAAAAGCTTCTTTTCTCTTTCAGGGTGTCCCTGATGTCCAGACCAACGACATCCAGACAGGAGGGGAAACTGTGCTGCATAAGCTTTAGGGTGCCTGTCCTGCCCATGCTCCTGTTTTAAATAAAATGCCCCAGTCACCTGCTGAGTGATCATCAACTGCTATCGTCACAGGGAATTGGACCAGAGTCAGTGAACATTTTCAAGAGGAGATCTACTAGTAAAGGCCAGTAACTTTAACTTCCCTGACCTAATTAGTAAAAGTAAGCTAGGTTAATCAGATATCTTCTAGGAAGAGTGTGATCTAAAAATCCATAGGATGAGTAGGGGATAGAATGGAAATGGAAAAGGTCATAGAAGGATAAAGGATGATGGGAAATAAATAAATAAATAAAATAAAATACTCTTCAGAGACTACCCCTCCCCCCCCCAAAAAAAATCCAGAGGTAAGTTGGTGGTGGTGGTTTGAATGAAGTGACTTGCAGGCTTGAACTAAGGTGGTCATTAGCAAGTGATTCACATATAGGGTGAGCAAACAGATGAAGTCATTTGAACTAGAAAGACCAAGAGAAGAGAAGGGAAAGGAAGGGAAGGGAAAGGAAGAGACGGGAAGGGAAAGGCAAAGAGATTCTTGAATTTGTTTTCCTTTTTGTTCTTCTTAAGTCCTGGTTGATTAAAATTATTTCAGGATTTATAAAACCCTTCAATATCCTTACAATAAACCCTAGTTTCTAGAGCTGGTTTGGTAATGTTCCTTACATAGCAAAGACTACTCACTAAATTATACAAAAGATAAAAAGAGCAGCAGGTCCTCTACAGTTATCAAAGGTGACACTTCTGATTCTGGTGCTTATGGAAATCAGTTTCCTCATTCAAAAAATGACTACATCATGCTACCATCATTGCCCATTCCAATCGTCTCTGTAGCACACCCAGAATAAAAATAAAAACAGCAAAACAGTGTATGGAGCAGGGGGTGGGAGGGAAGGGGGAGAGAGAGAGAGAGAGAGAGAGAGAGAGAGAGAGAGATTCTGAGCAACTGGTAAGTTTTGGAAGTATTTAATTAAATATTCTGACCAGGCAGGCTATGCTATAAATAAAAAAAATGAAAAATATTATTACTTAACAATGTCTGGAAGTCCTCTGCACATCTGGTTATTTCCAGGGCAATCATTTCTGTGTGCTGACTCAGCATTGTCTCCTGCTCTGACTATATAGCACCCATATGAGTGCATGCTTTCAGCCCAGCAGGAGAGGAGCGCTCCCTGGAGAGCTGAGCTCCAGTGATCAAGGGCTTCTGCCTACAAATGACATTCATGAGTGACTGCCATCATGTTTTATTGGCCTGAACTCTTCACTTGGCCACACCAAATTTCAAAGAGGGACCAAGGTATCTGATGTTCCATGTGTCTAAAATTAGGGGGAAACCAAACATTTTATAAGGGTAATAATGCCAATGAGCATTTCTAAATAACCTGTTTAACCCTTTGGGAACTCTATGCTACACCCAGTAACTAAGGCATGTGTCATATTTCTGTTTTAAATATCACGGTATTCCTATATCTGTGTCTCCTGATATGAATTTCTGCTGCATGGCTTCTACTGGAATGAATTGGATATATTCCAGTTGGACTGGTTTTGATATTACTACATGTCCCCTGGGGCACTGCAGCCCTACACCAGGTTTCTGATTTCTCTATTTTTTTTTTTTAACTTACTAGGTTTGTCTTAGGCCAGGGCTTAGTTTTTCTCTCACTCTCAGCATTCAAGTGCCTCTGTAGATGGGCAGTTTGGGGAAATAGTTGTCATTTATTAATATTATACAAACTGGAGAGGAAAAATACCCTCTTCATGTGTCTTAGCACAACTAGAACCACTAAGTTCTTTTTTAATTTTCAAAAATGTAAGCAGATTCCCTAGAAATAGGAATATGTCTAGATATAAACAGCATGTAGTATAGTTTATTGTTGTGAGTCACTGCCTTTTATAACAGGTTAATATAAATTTGTATCTAAAAAAGCCCAGTGACCCTTAAGGCAGAAGGACCAGAACAACTGGTTGCTATGACACACACTGACCACCGGGGGCAGATGCTCAATGCAGGAGCTGCCTGCCCCCTGGAGGTCAGTGAGCTCCCAGGCTCATGTCTGGTAAGTGCAGGGATGGTGGCAGGGGCCTCTCCCACCTCCATGTCAGCACTAAGGAGCAGCGAGCCAAGCAATAAGGAGCCAGCAGGGGCCAGTTAGGAGCAAGGGGTCCTGGATTGCGAGAGGGCTTAGGCCGGCACAAATTTCATGCATCAAGCTTCTAGTTGTTTAATAATATGCAAACTTGTTATTATGCAGTTTTTGTAAAAACCATGTTTTGGTAATATTTAGACACAGCAAAACACATATTTTTCTTCTTCTCATTATGTTAGACCTAACAGTGTGATGGGCAGACCATTGTTTCAACCTGCATAGGGTAAATATTCAATTTTTTAACCAAATCAGTGATTTTCAACTGGTATGCCATGGCAGGCACAGTGGTGTGCCACAAGAATTTTTAAAACATGTAACATGTGATTCTTTAGTCAGGACACTAACCTCTTTTCCCTTAGGTTGTCAAATTAAAAAAATGACAACAACTAACACAATAGCCATCTAATGTGAGTGAGTCAAAATTATAAAATTATTTCTTTTTGTTATGTGTGTCAGATTGGCAGAAAATATATTTTTTGGTGTGCCACAGAATTTTAGTCATTAGTTTATGTGTGCCATGAGATGAAAAGGATTGAAAATCACTGGTCTAGGTGTTTCTTTCAATGTATTTTTAAAAAATATACTAGAGGCCTGGTGCACGAAATTCATGTATGGGGGGGGGGGTGTCCCTCAGCCCAGCCTGTATCCTCTCCAACCTGGGACCCCTCGAGGAATGTCCGACTACCCATTTAGGCCCGATCCCACCAGTGGGATTGGCCACAAACTGGCAGTCAGACATCCCTCCCACAATCCAGGACTGCTGGCTCCCGACTGCTCAAATACTTGCCTTCCTGATTGCCCCTAACCACTTCTGCCTGCCAGCCTGATCACCCCCTAACCAGTCTCCTGCCAGCCTGTTTGCCCCTAACTGCCCTCCCCTGCAGGCCTGGTCACCCCTAACTGCCTTCTCCTGCAGTCCTGGTCCTCCCCAACTGCTCTCTGCTGCAGGCCTGGTCCCTCCCAACTGCTTTTCCCTGCTAGCCTGATTGCTCACAACTGCCCTCCCTTGCAGGCATGGTCCCTCCCAACTACCATCCCCTATTGGCGTGTCTGGTGGTGACCATCTTGCATACACATGGAGGCAGCCATCTTGTGTGTTGGAGTGATGGTCAATTTGCATATTACTCTTTTATTAGATAGGATTATTAAATAGGATAGAGGCCTGGTACATGGATGGAGGCTAACTGGTTTTCCTTGAAGGATATCCTGGATCAAGGTGGGAGTTCCCTTGGGGCATAGGGTAGCCTGAGCAAGGGACCTATGGTGGTTTGCAGGCTGGCCATTTCCCCCTGGTCACTCAAGCAGAGACCCTGGTTAAGGGATTTACTTATCTTCTATAATTGAAACTTTATAGCCTTGGGTGGAGGCCTGGGCCTCCCCCAAGGGTATGCAGAAAACTTGGCTTCCTTCATTTCCTGGGAAACCCAAGCCTCCTACTTGCTCCATGGCTTCAGCCATCTTGGTTGGGGTTAATTTGCATACTTGTTCCTGATTAGCTGGTGGGTATGGCTTGTGGGTATAGTGGAGTGGTGGTTAATTTGCATATTACTCTTTTATTAGATAGGATTTTTATTGATTTCAGAGAGGAAGAGAGAGGGAGAGGGAGAGAGATGGAAACATCAATGATGAAAGAGAATCATTGATTGG
>PVJN01026085.1:17500-29389 GCA_004026805.1 Lasiurus borealis
GGCTCTTCATCTCAGACTCCCTCCCAATTTCAATCCTTTCTTCTCCCTAAATATATCCACTGTTAGGACTCACCTTGGAAATGGTTTTGCCAGTGTGAAGTTTATGAGTTGAAATCACAATGTATTAACACCATGTATTTAACTTCTTTCACTTATCTAGTTCTTTGTGTATGTGTGTAACTCTTTTTTGTGGGGGGTGGGGATGGAGGGTCATTTTCATTCCTGAATAATATTAGTATGAATTTATGCTTATTTAAATATTTTATTATTGATAAGAATTTTGGTTGTTTCCAGTTTTGGACCGCTATCAATAATATAGTGAATATTACCGAATTTTTCCTGTGGTGCATCTGTGTGCATTTTGTTTGAGTTTAGTTTTATCCCATTATTCCTGAGAGAAACATTCCAAGACCTGAAACTATAGGTATAGTTAAGCCTATGTGTATATTTTTCCTATCTATATAAACCTATGATACATTTTAATTTGTAAATTAAGCATAGTAGAGGATTAACATCAATAACTATTAATAAAATAGGACAATTTTAACAATAAACTGTAAAAGTTATGTGAAGTTGGACTCTCTTAAAATATCTTAATGTACTGTGCTGTCTTTTCACTTAAAAGATACATTTTCTGGCTTCTCTTTGGCTTATCTGAATGGACAGCATCACTACTGTAGCATTTTGGGAACATTACTAAGTAAAACAAGGGTAACTTAAACACAGCATTGTGATACTTCAACAGTCAATCTGATAACAAAACGACTACTAAGTCACACTCTGGCGGAGAGTGTTACAGTGTATATACTCTGGACAAAGAGATGATTCAGGTCCTGGGGATGAGATTTCATCACCTTACTCAGAATAACACATGGTTTAAAACATGAATTGTTTATTGCTAAAAATTTCCATTAATTTTTTTGGACCACGTTTGTTGTGAATAACTTCAAACCTGGCAAGTCAAAGTGCAGATAATGGGGAGAAGAGAAGAGCTACTGTATAAAGGTAAGAGTTAAACTGAGGGATTATGAAGTACACTTACAATCAACTTGAGTAAATACTGCTAAACAGCTTTCCAAAGTGGCTGTTACAATTTATACTCCATTCCCTATTAATTTATAGAAGCTCTTATTGGTCCATATTTGCACTAATACTTTGCTCTGCTTTGTTTCTGTTTTTTTTTTTTTAATTAAATTTAAATTCTTTATTGTTGAAAGTGTTATATATATATACCTCCTTTACTCCCCCCCCTCATTGACCTCTCCCCATCCTCTCCTCCCCCACCCCATCTCCTGCCTGTTTCTGGTTTTGTCATTCTGGTGGTATACCACAACAAACCTACAAAAATGGTTTTTTGTCCTCCATTTCCCTGATGTCTAATAACATTGGGTATATTTTTAGACATCTACTGGCCATTTTGGTACACTATTTGTGAGAGACTTTTCAAGTTTGTTGTCATATTGCAATTGGATTGTCTTTTTTCTAAATCCTGAATTTTAGGATTTCTATCTATATTTTGGATACCAGTCTTTAGTTGTTTGTATCTTCACCCACTCTGTAACTTTTTTTCTCTCTCAATGTTGCTGAACAAATTTAGTGAATTTGATGCTCATTGCATCCAGAAAAGCCAAAGCCTGAGGCAACAGATTTTCAGAAAGATTGGTTTGTCAGGCAGCCAGATGAGGAGACAGGAGGCAAGGTTGGCCCAGACAGTCTCCTCTGGACAGAGGCTGGAAGGAAATTTGAAGTATGAGGTTAGAAAGGATCTATACATATTTGTTAACTCTAATTAAAAGGTTTGAATTGATGGAATATTACTTGGCTGTAAAAAAAAAAAAGGACATTTTACCCTGGGCCTGGAGAGTATTATGCTAAGTGAAATAAGCCAGTATGAGAAAGACCATATGATTTCACTTATATATAGAATCTAATGAACAAAATAGAAACAGATTAATAGATATAGAGAACAGACTGACAGCTATAATAGGGCCAGGAGGTTGAGGGACTGGTGAAAAGGTGAAGGATTTTTTTTTAATTTAATAAATCTTTATTGTTCAGATTACTACAATTGTTCCTCGTTTATCCCCCATAGCTCCCCTCACCTGGTTCTCACCTCACTCTCAGCCCTTAACCCCCCCCACCATTGTCCTCATCCATAGGTGTACAATTTTTGTCCAGTCTCTTCCCGCAGCCCCTACACCCCTTTTTCCCCCCAAGTAGTGTTAGTCCGTTCCCTTTCTATGCCTCTGATTCTATTATATTCACCAGTTTATTCTGTTCATCAGATTTTTTTATTCACTTGATTTTTAGATTCACTTGTTGATAGATATGTATTTGTTGTTCATAATTTTTTTTAAATACTTTTATTGATTTTTTACAGAGAGGAAGTGAGAGGGATAGAGAGTTAGAAACATCGATGAGAGAGAGACATCAATCAGCTGCCTCCTGCAAACTCCCGTAGGGGATATGCCTGCAACCAAGGCACATGCTCTTGACTGGAATCAAACCTGGGACCCTTCAGTCCACAGACCGACGCTCTATCCACTGAGCCAAACCAGTTTCAGCTGTTGTTCATAATTTTTATTTTTACCTTTTTTCTTCTTCCTCTTCTTAAAGAATACATTTCAGTATTTCATATAATACTGGTTTAGTAGTGAGAACTCCTTTGGCTTTTTCTTATCTGTGAAGCTCTTTATCTGCCCTTCATTTCTGAATGATAGCTTTGCTGGGTAGAGTAATCTTGGTTGTAGGTTCTTGCTATATTTCTTGACACTCTCTTCTGGCCTGCATTTCTTTCTGTAAAGAAATCAGCTGACAGTCATATGGGTGCCTCTTTGTAGGTAACTAACTATATTTCTCTTGCTGCTTTTAATATTCTCTCTTTGTCTTTTGCTCTTGGCATTTTAATTATGATGTGTCTTGGTGTGGTCCTCTTTGGATTCCTTTTGTTTGGGGTTCTCTGTGCTTCCTGGACTTGTAACTCTATTTCTTTCACCGGGGGGGGAAGTTTTTAGTCATTATTTCTTCAAATAGGTTTTCGATATCTTGCTCTCTCTCCTCTTCTGGCACACCCATAATTCTGATGATGAGATGCTTGAAGTTGTCCCAGAGGCTCATTACACTATCTTCATATTTTTGGATTATTTTTTTCTTTTTTCTTTTTCAATTGATAGTTTATTGCTTCTTTGTATTTCAAAACTTTGACTTGATTCTTGTGATCTTCTAGTCTGCTTTTAGATTTCTGTATAATATTTTTTATTTCAGTCATTGTATGATTAATTTCTAGTTAGTCCCTTTTTATATCCTTGAGGCTCTTGCTAAATTTATCAGCCTTTTCTAGGAAATTCTTGAAATACCTTATAACCATGGTTTTTGAACTCTATATCCAATCTTTTGCTTTCCTCCATTTATTTCATTTGTGATCTGTTTCTTGGTCTCAGCATTTTGGCTATTTCCCTGAGTTGATAGAGTGGCTTTGTGTGCTAGATGTCCCATAGGGCCTAGAGGCTCAGCCTCCCCAATTACAAGAGGTAGACACTCTTGGTGCACCCCTTTATGGGCTGTGTGCACAGTCTTGGTGTAGTTAAGCCTTGGTTGTTGTTGGTATCAGTGGGAGGAATTGAACTTCAGGCCAATTGGCTGTGAGGATTAGCTGTGTCTATCCTGGAAGAAGTTCTGTGCTGGAGACACCCTTATGAGACAAGACTTGCAAAAGCCTCTGTGCTCAGCTTGGATGGGACAGAGTCTCAGGGCGGAGCAGACAGCATTGGTTTCCCATCAGCCCTGCCTTAATAGGCCCCTGTGTCTCAGTGTCCCATGGTAATTGCTACAAGCACCTCTGAGAGAAAGCTGCCCTGGTGTTTCGCCCACTGCCAGATAGTCCAGTTTCTCCCCAAATGAGTCTGGATTCCCAGAGTCTCACCCAGAACTGCAGTTCAGTGCAGTTGGGAGCTTTTGTCTCCCTCTTGCTTGAGAAAGCCAGCTGTGTACTCAGTTGCCCACCCTCTCCACATGCGCCCCTCAGCACCTCTGCCTTCCTCAGTTTTTCTAAGTCTCAGTGTGCTTTCTCTTTCTTGACAGTCCAGTTTCACCCCATATCAGTCTGGGTCTCCAAAATCTCACCCAGAACTGGAGTTCAGGGCAGTCAGGAGCTTTTGTCTTCTTCTCCCTTGAGAAATCCAGCCATGCACTCACCTCTGCAGCGCTTCTGAGTCTCAATGTGTTTTTCTCTTTCCTTCTAGTTGTAGAATTTCCACTCAGCCAGTCTTCCTATGGTTCTGGATGATGTCTGTTTTGCCTTTATTTGTAGTTTTGAAATTGTTGTGTGAGGCAGCAGTTTAAGTATTCACCTATGTTGGTATCTTGGTTTCCAGTGAAGGGATTAAGAAAAAAAAAAACACATTATAGACACACACAGCAGTATGATAATTACCAAGGGGAAAAAGGGGTTGGGTGGAGGAGGTAAAAGAGGGTCAAAGGGAGATAAATGATAATGGAAAGAGACTTGAGTTGGGGTAGTGGCCAACCAATACAATATATACATGATGTATTATAAAATTGTGCACCTGAAACCTATAATTTTAACTAACCAGTTGTACACCTAAAAGTTATATAATTTTATTAACCACCCCAATAAATTAAGTAAGTAAGTCAATAAATAAATAAAGGCTTGGATTGGATATTCTTGGAACTAAGTGATCTTATTTTAGATAAAGGATGTGGAGGAAGCAAGAAAGAACAAAGACATTCCAGCCTGGCAGAGTTTGATTAGTTAATCCTATGTGTGCAATTTTGTTCTCTACATGAGATCTTTATTGACTGACCCCCTCACTTCTTAATGGTCTCTGAGTGCTAAATATAACACATCTGCTACTTGAATTCCCTGAATCTTAGTTTCCCTGTGCTATGGAGGTCATCATAGGGTCATTTAGTTGCTCCTAGTAAGTGCTCCTGATCAACCCTCTAAGACTATTCTGATCCAGTTTGGTCTGGTGGTCTCCAGAGTGCTGTGAAAAGGCCTATTATTATCTCCTGAAATACACTAAAAATCTGGGGGCAAGGGGAGATACACAAAACACCTATTAGGGCCTGGTTTCAGTGTTAGGGCTGGTTTCATTAATTGTGAATTTGAAACAGAAATTCTTAACTTTGAGGTAGTCCAATTTGCCAATCTTTTTCCTTATGATCAGCACTTTTTATGTTTTGAGAAATCTTTTTTTTTTTCTCCACATTTTAAAAGATATTCTCTACGTTTTCTTCTAAATCAGGGACGGGGAGTGTCTACCCCTCATTGGGCCATGAGGCAAGAGAAATTATTTGGTCTGGAGCTGCCAAGGCACTAAGGGTAAGTTAACTAAATGTTTGAGCAAATATAGCAGGCTAACTTTTAAGTTGGGAATTTTTTATAGCTGTGGAATCTTATCTAATAAAGAGAGAATATGCTAATTGATCCTCATGCTGTCACAAAGATGGTGGTGCCCACAGCCAATAAGAAGGGAATATGCTAATTGACTGCCACAAGATGGCATGCCCAGTCCCCTCAGCCCCACCAGGGCAGCAGGTGTACAACGAGGCCAGGTTGCTCGGCACTCCTGCCTTCAGAGTCCCCCAGTCCTCTCAGTCCCCCAGCTGCCCAGGGTGGTCCAAGGCTCATGTAATTAGAGTCAGCTGAGGCTTGCACTGCCGGCAGTGGGCAGCAGCAGAGGTGTGATGGGGCATCACCTTACCCTGATCGCCAAATCACCTCCCACCCCTGTGGGCTGCCAGATTGTGAGAGGGGACAGGCCAGGCTGAGGGACCACCCACTCCAGTGCATGAATTTTCATGCACCAGGCCTCTAGTGATATAAATATCCAAATGGCCTTTAGCAGAAGAAAGGTTCCCATCCCTGTTCTAGATACTCTATTATTTCACATTTCACATTTTGCTAATACAATCCAACTGGAATTGATTTTTATTTATTGTCTAAAGTAGTGGTTAAGGTTTTTTTTTTTTCATATAGCTATCTAGTTAACATAACACTATTGGTTGAAAAGATTGTGCTTTGCCACTGTTGTACAGTGCCACATTAGACAGAAATTAAGAATACATTGTCTCTGTACATTCTATTCTGATCCATTATTATATTCATTGGTCCATTTTTATATGTCTATTTATCTATAGCTCTAATTATTTTGATATTGAATAGAATAGTTTCTCTCCATTTGTTCTTCAAGATTGCATTTCAATATAGATTTCTGCAAGAAAAACTTCCCTTGGAATTTGATTAGGATTTCATTTGATTTTTAGATTAATTTAGGGAAAAGTGGAAGCTTTACAATATCGAGTCTTGAATCCATGAACATGGTATATTTGTCCCATTATTTAAGTTTTTAAATTTATGTCAACATTGCTTGATAGCTTCTTTTGGGATGAGGCATTGTACATATTTCCTTAGAGTTTTTAAAAAAATATTAGATGTTAAAAAAATTATAACAGTTTATATTTTGAGGAAGCATTAACTGACTTGGAATGTTTGACTCTGGTTTTGTTTGATTTAAAGGCCAAAGCCTGGAAAATGATACTCATTTACACGTTATCATTTATAATAATAAAAGCATGATATGCTAATTTGACCAGATGTCCTCCCAGACATCAGTCCTTCCAGACAAAGCTGCAATGGGTGGGGGCCCCCTGGCTGCTGTGGCAACAGGTAGAGGGACCATAGCCAAGGCCCTTGCATGAATTTTGTGCATCAGGCCTCTAGTAAGATAATAAGGCTACTGTGAATGTGCTAATTTTCTGAAATATATTATTTTAATCTTCTATAGTAATAAGTTCAATGACTTACAATTTAATATTAATTCCTCAGATTTTATTAAAGGTTTTCATAAGAAATAGCCATATGAAGGATATTTCATATTTGCAGGTTATCATGTTCACTGCATTTTAAGTGAGAATTTACTTATACAACAAACTGTGTCTAGATTTTAGTGTAAGGAAAATATCCACTTTTATAATGAAATGATGCACCACCTACATTAGTGAAGTTCACTTCAGGAAACAAATAACAAACTTAGAGTTATATAAAGAAATACTTAAAAAAATTTTTAAATTGATTTCAATGAGGAAGGGAGTGGGAGAGAGAGAGTGAGATAGAAACATCAAGGATGAGAGAGAATCATTGATTGGCTGTCTCCTGCACAACCCCTACCGAGGATTGAGCCCTCAAACTGGGCATGTGCCCTTGACCAGATCCAAACTGCAATGCTCTATCCACTGAGTCAAACCAGCTAGGGCTATGAAGACATCTTAATGAGGAAACTCTTTAAAATGGTTTAAGCAGGATATATGCTCCATCGTGAAGCTGGCAATAGCAAAGCATCTTGTAAAATGACAAGAAGGGGAACCTGCTCTGCTTCTTTGCCCCGCTTGCCCACCCCCACAGCCATGAAGATGGGAATCATTGCAGAAATCTTAGAAGGAAGAACTGAGAAATATGTGGACACTCCATTTGGCAAGCCTTCTGATGCCTTAGTTTTGGGAAAGATAAAGAATGTTGATTGCCTCCTCCTTGCAAGGCATGGGAGGCAGCATACCATCATGCCTTCAAAAGTCAACTATCAGGCAAACATCTGGGCTTTGAAGGAGGAGGGTTGTACTCATGTCACAGTGACCACAGCTTGTGGTTCCTTGAGGGAAGAGATTCAGCCGGGGATGTCGTCATTACTGACCAGTTCATCAACAGAATCACCATGAGGCCTCAGATCTTCTAGGATGGGAGTCCCTCCTGTGCCAGAGGAGTGTGTGATATCCCAGTGGCTGAGCCATTCTGTCCCCAAACCAGAGAGTCCTCATAAAGACTGCTAAGCAGCTAATGACAGTGCTCACAATCCAAGGACCTCCTTTTAGTTTCCACACAGAAAACTTTCATGTTCCCCACATGGGGGAAGCATATTATCAACATGACCACAGTTCCAGAGGTGATTCTTGCTAAGAAGGTTGAACTTCGCTATGCAAGGATGACCATAGCAACAGATTAGGATTGCTGGAAGAAGTGCAAGGAAATGGTTTTGGTGGGCCCAGTTTTAAAGACACTGAAAGAGTCTGACTGGCATGGCTCAACGGTTGAGCGGCAACCCATGAACCAGGAAGTTATGGTTGGATTCCAGATCAAGCCACATGCTCAGGTGGCAGGCTCACCCCAAGTGGGGAGCATGCAGGAGGCAGCCAAACAATGATTCTCTCTCATCATTGATGCTTCTATCTCTTTCTTCCTCTCCCTTTCTCTCTGAAACCAATAAAAATATATTTAAAAATAAAAATAAAAATAAAGCTTGAAAGAAATGCCAAAAGTTTGCTCATTACTGCCATGCCTCAGATAGGTTCCATGGAATGGTCAGAAACCCTGCATAACCTGAAGAATACGACCTACTTATTACCAAGACATTAAAATAGAGCATGAATGGCCATAAGATAAGCCTTTTTAATTCTAGTCATTTGGGAGAAAGTCTGTTTAATTTAAAATGTGGAAAAGCTTTCATGCCCTTGCTCACTAAGGAAGAGCATGTGATAAGACCATACCTGTGTGAAAGATGCCTTCTGAAAGACATGGACTGCTTCAAAAATCAGAGGGAGGCAAAACCGGTTTGACTCAGTGGATAGAGAATCAGCCTGCGGACTGAAAGGTCCAAGTTCAATTCCAGTCAAGGGCACGTACTTTGGTTGTGAGCATATTCTCAGTGGGGTGTGTGCAGGAGGCAGCTGATTGATATTTCTCTCTCATCAATGTTTCTAACTCTCTATCTCACTTCCTCTTTGTATAAAATCAATAAAATATTTAAAAAGAAAACAGAGGGAAAGTAAATACCAGTAAACATGGAAAATTCCAACCCTTTAGAAAAAAGACAATATACCCTTCCCCTCCCCCCATTAAATGCATAACAATAAAGGGTGGGAGGTAACAGTTTCCTATGTTGCCAAGGAATATGAAGATAAAATGACTATTTATTGGTGTCATTGTAAATTGGTATAATCTGTCTAGAGTGTGGTTTGATAAATGTATCAAAAGGCTTAAAAATATACTCTTTGTGCTGGTTACTCCACTTCTTTTATATTTAAAAATTTATCTGTAAAAAAATAGACATGCACACAAAGAAATATATATAAAGAAGGATGTCTAAATGTAGTACTAGTTTTAATAGCAAATATTCAATACAATATGAATATCCAAAAATTGGAGATAAATTATGGTTTAACTCTAACTCAATTGTAAAGCACCCAACTGGAGATAATGTTGTTGTTTTTTTTAAATCTATTTTTATTTATTTCAGGGAGGAAGGGGGAGAGAGAGAGAGAGAGAGAAACATCAATGATGAGAGAGAATCATTAATTGCCTCCTTCACCCTCCACACTGGGGACTGAACCCTCAACCCGGGCATGTGCCCTGACCAGGAATTGAAACCATGACCTCCTGGTTCATAGATCAACGCTCAGCCACTGAGCCAAGCCAGCTGGGCTGAAGAATTGGTTGCTTTGTAATATATAATGAGAAAAAGGACATGTGAGCATTTTACAGTACTAATTTTGTTTTAAAATCCCTACATAAATGTACAAAAAGACTAGGAAGAAATACAATTTTTGTTATTGTATTTTGGGGGTCATTTTAATTTTCTTTATATATTTTTGGTCTTCTCATTTTATTTCTATATTAATATAATCAAAGAGTAAAGTTATTTTAAAAATAAAAATTACTCAGAAAGAAAAAATAAATAAAATGACAAGAGAGGAAGGATTTACCAATCCCTGACATAGTGGGCTGCCTGAAGGTACCGTGACCTTCAGGACAGGCATTCTGCCAGCACATGTAAACAGTATAGGAACGGAGTTTGTCTTGCTCGTTATGCTCCTGAAGGTGATCCAATTGGTCTGACTCAATCAGAAGCCAGAAGTCAAGAGCACATTTGATGCAGTTCATACATTCCACCTTCCAGGAAATGCAGCCCAAAGCAGAGAAGGAAAGGGCTCTAGGGTCTAACAAAAGATATCGAACCTATTGCCTTTATAAATCAAGAAAAACTTTAAACCCCTTTCTTCCTTCACTCCCAGAAAGCTAAGCTATTAAAGAGCCGATTTCCTTAACAATAGTACATCTAGACCTTGTACCCATCACTCTATTGCTGGATTGTTGACTTGAAAAATTTACTGTTGCTTCTTTTTCAGAGAATTGCTCTTGGCCAATCGAGAGCTACTTTCTTAAGGGACTAACCCCTCACCCTTCCTTCAAGAAGCCGATCAATGACAGACTGACAGGGCAGTACAATAACTGGTCCACTTGTCATTATGTGAGACTGACCCTGTGGTGCAATTTGTGTTTCAAAACTTCCCCCAAGAGATCAGACCTAAGCAAGTGTCCAAATGAGGCCACATGCTTGGTTAGTTTATTTCCCTACACTATCCAATTTCTCTCCCCTTGCTTCTCCTGAGGGAACTTTCCTAATGTCTTTGGAATAAGAGTCCCTGTCTTAGGCTCTACCTTTAAGATCCTAGACCCAAGATGTTCTGTAATATAATATCTACGTGTGCATGTTGCTCATGAGGGCCTTTCTAATTCTCTGTCAGCTTTAGTCCTTTATTTTAAAACACACTGGCACTTTAGAGTACTTTACATGCATTTTAAAATGTTGTCATGCCAACAAACCAAAGGACAGTCACAATTTCTGCCCTAAGAGGGAGGATATACTTAAAAGATACAGAATAATAGCCTGAGGACAGGCAGAGAGTGAATGGTATTTAAACTGAACTGGTTAGCTTCAAAGACCAGGCTTCTAATCACTAACCTATATTGCTCCCTTTTTGAATTTTATAAAATGTAATATTTATTACTAAGTTACTAATAACTTTGCCAATATTATTAAACCCTCTTAATATTATGTAAGGCAAGAATTATAAGTATTTTCATTTTACAGAAGAGAAAAACTGAGAAATAGACAATACATAAAAGGTACAACCTGGAGCCAAGACCGGTTTGGCTTAGTGGATGGAGCATCGGCCTGCGGACTGAAGGGTCCCGGATTCTAACTTTCTGTCCCTCTTCCTTCCTCTCTGTGAAAAAATCAATAAAATTAAAAGATACAACCTGGAAATAGAGTTCACCACCTTCAGATGAGTGCCTTTTTCCCTCAGCACCCCATCTAGAGGTCTATGAATGGTTTACATTGCCATATGACAGAGTCTTTTCCCAAAGAATGTTAATTGTATGCCTGTGCCACTAAATATACAGAAGGCAAGTATTTATTTCTGTATTTCTTGCACAATGCCTGGCACATAGTGCATGTTCATTAATCCTATATAATAAAAGGCTAATATGCAAATCAACCAAATGGCAGAACAACCAGTTGCTTTAACATGCACTGACCCCTAGAAGGCAGACATTCAAAGCAGGAGCTGGCCCCTGGTGGTCCGTGTGCTCCCACAGGGGGAGCACTGCTCAGCCAGAAGCAGGGCTCGTGGCTGGCAAACACTGGCGGTGGTGGGAGCCTGTCCCACTCCACAGCAACACTAAGGATGCCTGACTGCCGGAAGGCTCTAAGACTTCAAGAGGGTACAGGCTGGGCTGAGAGACCCGCCCCCCCCCCCCAACTGCACAAATTTCATGTACAGGGACTCTAGTTTCACATAAATGAATGAATGAATGAATGAGTGTGTGAGAGAATGGACTGGGAAAACTCACTCTTGCCTTAGTCAGTTCAGGCTGCTATAACATAGGACTGTAGACTGTAACATTTATCTGACAGTTCTGGAGGCTGGGAAATCCAAGATCAAAGTGCCTGGTGAGAGCTTCTTCCTGCTTTGCAGATGGTTGTCTTCTCTTTATATCCTCACATGGCAGAGAGCAGAGCAGAGCAGAGA